>BSBN01000493.1:0-40000 GCA_027924645.1 Cunninghamia lanceolata | reverse complement strand
CTATGTATTTTCAAAGAAAAATAAAAATTGTTACATGATTTTTGACCAATAACTTTTTTTTATTCACTTTGTATCATGAATCTCTTTTTAATTCTCAGTGGTGTGGTTTTTTTTGGTTTATATTTGGTTTTTAATTATTAAGGATGGACCAATACAACATGAGTGTGCAATGTTCTATAAGAAAATCTTTTTAAACTTTCTAACCGTGATATTTTTGTCATTACTTGGTTTTTCTATATTTCACTCGTGTATTTTACTTATGAACTAATTAACAAAACATAAAAAACAAAACATAGTTGACATTGACATATATTTAAAATAAAATGAAAGGGTTAATGAGATACAAACCTTTACACTTTTAAGTAAAGAAAATAACTATAGAATAACTCTTTAACTCTTAAGTAAATAAAATAAATATGGAATAACTCTTAACTCTTAAATAGAGAAAATAACTATAGAATACCTCTTAACTCTTAAAATAAATATAACTCTTTAAGTAAATAAAATTAACTTAAGATTGATATCTCTCAACATTTGGAATATTTTTGGATAGATGTATTTATATGGCTAACTCTTAATAATTAAAATAAATTTGAACAAAAAAATGGTATATATAAACCTCTTTTACATATACAGACCTATATAGAACCTGGTGGGCTCATATAGAACCTTTCAACTTCACCAATAGACCAAGGGCCCTTTGATTGCATACTTATCTTTAAAAATCTATCTATAAGAAACCAAGAGATATCATTCTCCAAGTGCCTATTCCTCTTACTTTATGCTTTTTTTCATGTTTCAATGAACTCCACTTAAGTGGATAAAGAAGGCACTTTCTCTATTGGCGGCTTCTTAAAATCTCGAGATGCTAATTAAATACAATTTAAATTTAATAGAATAGAGAAAACTAATAAAATAAATAAAGAGAATTAAATTTCAAAGTTCAACTAAATTGAATTAAAACATATGTGCATAAATTCTAATCCAATTTAAGTGTGAAACACATTTTAAAAAGTGTGGAATTCATCACAATGTCAAATACAAGGCGTGAACTATGGAGATACAAGCACATGTACAAGGGTCATTGGGTTCAATAAGACCACATGATAAGGTAAAACTAGATAATCATGAGAAGGGTCCCATTACTTCCATGAGGTGGAATGAGACAATAAAATTGTGATCCATCACTATGTATTCTCCAAATGCCTTATGTTGGTCAATATTTATTGCTTAATAATTGCCAAGTTCTTTCACACTTAATGCACACTTTAATTCTTATCTTGGAACACATAACCAAAGTACAATAGTTTAGACCAACATATCCTCATGATCACATATGTACGAAAATAAAGGCATGTGCAACACCACATAATAGGTTACTCAATATTCATAGTCATCTAGTAGGAATCACAATGATCAAGCTCATCATCTAAGAACCAAGTAATCTCAATCATGATATATCTCAATAATGTAATCATAATTAGTCTAATAAACATTATATGAATTATTCTCTAATATTGCTCACACAAACATTTCATTTGGCATCATAATAGCTAAGCGTGGCTCTCAATAAAATCATGAATATAATTCACAAACATATGATCAATGTTATAAGTAGGGTCAGCAGATCATACATTATCACAATCATTCCACATCATTAAATTATTGCTAACACACACATAGGCCAACCACCATACAAGTAAGTCTTACAACATGCTACAACATAACAATAATAATTAAGAGAATAGTATGATAGAGTGTAGAACTACTGGGCCTTACATATTCATTCTTTATGGAGTCTATGTGTTTGAACTTTGGCATTCACTTTGTGTGTGTGTGTGTGTGTGTGTGTGTGTGTGTGTTGTGTGTGTTTAAAGTAACTTTGGGATTCACTTTTTGTGGAGTGTGTGGGTTTGATTGAAATTGGCATTCACTTTTTGTGGAGTGTGTGTTTGATTGAAATTTGGTATTCACTTTATATGGACTTTAAGTGTGTGTTTGTTTGATTGAACTTTGAAATTCATTTTGTCAGTGTGTGTGCATGCATGTGTGGGCACATGTGTTTTCAAACTAACTTTGGCATTCACTTTCAGTGAAGTGTGTGTGTGTGTGTGTGTGTGTTCAAATAAACTTTGGCATTCACTTTTTCTGGAGTCCGTGTGTTTGATTAATTTGACATTCACTTTTTGTGGAGTGTGTGTGATTGAAAGTTGGCATTCACTTTATATGGAGTGTAAGTATGTCTTTGTTTGATTGAACTTTGAAATTCACTTTGTGTGTGTGTGCATGCATGTGCGCGGCATGTGTTTTCAAACTAACTTTGGCATTCACTTTGTGTGAAGTGTGTGCATGTGTGTTCAAATAAACTTTGGAATTCACTTTGAGTGGAGTGTGTGTTTGATTGAAATTTGGCATTCACTTTGTGTAGAGTGTAAGTGTGTATGTGTATTTGATTGAACTTTTAAATTCACTTTACGTGGTGTGCATGTGTGTGTGAAATTTGACATTCACTCTGGGTGGAATTATGTGTTTATGTGTTTAAAATTTGGTATTCACTTTGTGTGGAATATATATGTGTGTGTTCAAACTAACATTGGCATTCACTTTGTGTGGAGTGTATATGTGTGTTCTCAAACTTTGGCATTCAATTTGTATTGTGTGTGTGTTTGATAAAACTTTGGCATTCAATTTGTGTAGAGTGTTCACGAGTGTGTGTGTGTGTGTGTGTGCATGTGTGTGTGTGCATGTGCATGTGCATGTGCGTGTGCGTGTACGTGTGCGTGTGCATGTGCGTGTGCGTGTGCATGTGCGTGTGCGTGTGCATGTGCGTGTGCGTGTGCGTGTGCATCTATTTTTAACTAACTTTAACATTCACTTTCTATGGAATTTGTGTGTGTATTCAAGCAAAATTTGGAATTGGGTGGAGTATGTGTGTGTGTTCAGTCAAACTTTGGCATTCACTTTGTGTGGAGAGAGTGAGTGAGTAATTGAACAAGCAAGAGAGTGAGAGCATAGATGTGCATGTGCATGCGCTTGTGTGTGAACTTTGGTATTTACTTTGTATGGAATGTATGGAATTTGGAACTACTTTGTGTGGAATGTATGTGTGTGTTCAAACTAATATTGGACTTCAATTTATGTGTGTGTATGTTTGTCCAAACTAACTTTGGCATTCACTTTGTGTGGAGTGTATGTGTGTTTTTGAATGTGAACTTTGTTTGACATTCACTTTGTGTGATGTGTCTGTGTGTGTTTGAAATTTGTTTAGAATTTCAATTTATATGTATGCATGTGTGTTCAAATAAACTTTGACATTCACTTTATGTGTGTGTGTGTGTGTGTGTGAATTTTATCATTCCCTTTGTGTGCAATGTATGTGTGTGTATGGATTTCTATGTGTTTTCGAACTAATTTTGGCATTCACTTTGTGTGGACTGTTTGTTTTGAAGCAAAATTTACCATTCACTATGTAGAGTGTGCATGTGTTTGATCGAACATTGACATTCACCTTGTGTGGATTGTATGTGTGTGTGTGTTCAAATTAACATTGAAAGTAATCTAAGTTGTGATAAGGGATATGGGGATTAGATGCATGCATCGAAATTTCTATGACTCATAAGGAATGAAGAGATACGACCCTCCCCAATCCCTTTCAGCATGGAGAGAGAGAGAGAGAGAGAGAGAGAGAGAGAGAGAGAGAGAGAGAGAGAGAGAGAGAGAGAGAGAGAGAGAGAGACTTTGGCTTTCACTTTGTGTGATCACACATAAATAGGGAATTTTTAGAGGAAAACAAACATTGCTACATGACTTTTGACCAATAACTTTTTTAATTCACTTTGTATTGTGAATCTCTTTTTAATTCTTAGTGGTGTGGTTTTGTTGGTTTATATTTGATTTTTAATTATTAAGGATGGACCAATACAACATGAGTGTGCATATTTTGAAGTATGTTTGGGGTTTAAACTTGGATATTCACTTTATGTATTTTGCACACATAAATAGGGAATTTTCAAAGCAAAATAAAAATTGCTACATGGTTTTTGACCAATAACTTTTTTTAATTCACTTTGTAATGTGAATCTCTTTTTAATTCTTAGTGGCGTGGTTTTGTTGGTTTATATTTGGTTTTTAATTAATAAGGATGGACCAATACAACATGAGTGTGCAATGTTCTATACCAAAATCTTTTTAAATTTTCCAACTGTGATATTTTTGTCATTACTTGGTTTTTCTATATTCCACTAGTGTATTATACTTATGAACTAATTAACAATATATAAAAATAAAACATAGTTGACTTATATTTAAAATAAAATAAAAGGGTTAATGAGATACAAACGTTTACAATCTTAAGTAAAGAAAATAATTATAGAATAACTCTTTAACTCTTAAGTAAATAAAATAACTAAAGAATAACTCTTTAACTCTTAAGTAAATAAAATAACTATAGAATAACTCTTAACTCTTAAATAAAGAAAATAACTATAGAATAACTCTTAAACTCTTAAGTAAACTAGCATACCTATATTTAAAAAATATATCTAAAGTGTTGGCAAGAGACACTGCTTTGCATTGATAAGTGTTGACATCGATGGCAACTAAGATCTTCCCAATCATCTGCATAACACAATTTGTTCACACCAGAAGTCAGAATCAGAATTTGTCTAAGTCTGAGCAGTCAAGAACAGAGCAGGTGACAGGGTCCGGTATTTTGGTCTAGATCTCTCCGGTGGAAAGGCATGGTTTGTTGCAGATCTAAAGTAGTTGTAAGCATTGTCAGGACACTCTAAATCTAGAGTTTTGTTCTTTGGTGATGAAGGACTCAAAAGATATTAGCTTCTGAGTATCGGGTTTCAGTTTGACAGAATAGACAGAAAAAGAACAGGCCAACCCTATGAGTGATCTTAATTCCGGATGTATAAAAGTTGTTTATTGGGCAATTGGTGATGATCAATGATGCTAGCTGACATGATTGATGATTTT
Source organism: Cunninghamia lanceolata (assembly GCA_027924645.1). Taxonomy (NCBI): domain Eukaryota; kingdom Viridiplantae; phylum Streptophyta; class Pinopsida; order Cupressales; family Cupressaceae; genus Cunninghamia; species Cunninghamia lanceolata. The sequence continues at coordinate 35,017 of BSBN01000493.1, read as the reverse complement.
TGAGTACAAGTTTTGGTCCGCATCTCACAGTATGTATGGATCTAGTCGACAGAGCAGAGTACTCAACAAAGTTCTAAATGTTCTTGAAGCTGACTGGTAAAATGATTGAAGATCATGTTGTGGATATATATAGCCAATGGAATTGGATGATTTTTTGTGTGTGTATGCGAATAAAGAGTAAATGTGAGAAGAGCAGAAATCTAAGGTGCGAATGAAGGCATAGCAGTAAGAAGAGTAGAGCAAAGATGAAATGTGTAAGATCAGTTTTTGCACTTAACTGGAATTGAAACTCTTGCATGGGTAGATGCTATTTATCAGTTCAAAATCTATGCTATTTTTTGTAATCTTTCTATAGGCAGTGAGCCTCCATTTAAGCAGTGAGCTCTGGGCAGTGAGCCCGAATGCATGTGCATTCTCTTTTGTAAAATACTTTGAACAGGGTATTAATTTTTGTGGGTTAACCCCCACCGTGGTTTTTCCCTTAACCAAGTTTCCATGTTGAAAATCTTGGTGTCAAGTATGTTTTGTGTTGTTGCTCTTACACTTATGATTGTTGTTTTCATAGTTAAGTTATTGAATTGCTATTAAGTGTAAAAGAAAGAATTAACTGCAATAAGTTCTAAAGTTTTGAGACAATTGATTCACCCCCCCCCTCTTAGTTGTTTGTCCTATTTTCAACAATTGGTATCAAAGAAGGTTCCTTTGAAAAGCCTAACAGCTTGAGGAAAAGATCCTAGAATAAGTTTTTAAATGGTTTCACTCAAAGATCAACTTCAGTTGGCCCTAGAAGAGCTTGTTCAGTCTAAAGAAGAAATTAGTAATCTGAGAGATGAACTTAAAGATGCTGATGATACCATTGAAATGCTAACAGATAAATTAAAGAAATCTATGCAAAGGAAAAAAGAGCTACTTTTACAGCTATCTAGTTTACCTACAGAAAATGGCATGAATGAAGCTTTGGAAGAAAAAACAAAGGAATGTGAGAAGCTGTCAAAAGAAGAAGTTGTTCTGAAAATTGAAATGGAATCTGGGGTGATGAGGCAAACCAAAGAAAGTAAAGATAGGAAGAAAATTGAAGAAGAGATGAATCAAAAACAAAAAGAAAGAACTGAAGAATGCTACAAATTGGATAGAATAGCTGGCCATCTAGAGTCTGATCTACAAGAAAGTTAGAGACAATGTATAATGCCCTATCTGAAGCTCAGACTGCAATTCAGACTAGTGATCCATCAGATCTATCAAAGGTAGAAGCATATTCATTTTTGTTGAGTGGGCACATCTCAATCTTAGATGGAATGAAGAGTACTTGGGCCTCTGAACTTGTGCAAATAAAAACCAGCTTTGCAAACATTCTCATGTTCATGTGAATAGAACTTAATGATTGCTTGTACATATGAGGCATTATACATAGAATTTTTGGAGAATTTTGGCCTACGGACCCCACCCTTTGTCATTGATGTCAAAGAGGTAGTGAAGAGTAGTGAAAAATGAAGAATCCATTAAAGGGGGAGCTTCAGAACTAATAGAGAAGCACAAGTGTATAGAGTAAGGGGGAGCTACATTAGACACTTAGTCATTTTTCATTAAGTGTTGCCATCAATGCCAAAGGGGGAAATTGTTGGCAAGAGACATTGCTTCACATTGATAAGTGTTGACATTAATGGCAACTAAGATCATCCCAATCATCTGTATAACACAATTTGTTCACATTGGAAGTCATAATCAGAATTTGTCTAAGTTCGGGCAATTAGGACAGAGCAAGTGACAGGGTCTGGTATTTTGGTCCTGATCTCTCCAGTGGAAAGGCATGGTTTGCCGTGGATCTAAAGTAGTTGTAAGCATTGTCAAGACACTCTAAATCTAGAGTTTTGTTTTCCCATGATGAAGGACTCAACAGATATTAGCTTCTGAGTATCGGGTTTCAATTTGACAGAACAGACAGAAGAAGAACAGGCTGACCCTGTGAGTGATCTTAATTCTGGATGTAAAAGTTGTTTATTGGGCAATTGGTGATGATCAATGATGGTAGCTGACATGATTGATGATTTTTGAGTACAAGTTTTGGTCTGCATCTCACAGTATGTATGGATCTAGTCGACAGAGCAGAGTACTCAACAAAGTTCTAAATGTTCTTGAAGCTGACTAGTAAAATGATTGAAGATCATGTTGCGGATATATATAGGCAATGGAATTGGATGATTTTTTGTGTGTGTGTATGCGAATAAAGAGTAAATGTGAGAAGAGTAGAAATTTGAGGTACAAATAAAGGCAGAGCAGTAAGAAGAGCAAAGAAAAGATGAAATGTGTAAGATCAGTTTTTGCACTTAACTGAAACTAAAACTCTTGCATGGGTAGATGCTATTTATCAATTAAAAATCTATGCTATTCTTTTGTAATCTTTCTATAGGCAGTGAGCCTCCATTTGAGCAGTGAGCTTTGGGCAGTAGGCCCGAATGCATGTGCATTCTCTTTTGTAAAATACTTTGAATAGGGTATTAATTTTTGTGGGTTAACCCCCATCATGGTTTTTCCCTTAACCGGGTTTCCACATCAAAAATCTTGGTGTCAAGTATGTTTTGTGTTGCTACTCTTACACTTATGATTGTTGTTTTCATAGTTAAGTTATTGAATTGCTATTAAGTGTAAAAGAAAGAATTAACTGTAATAAGTTCTAAAGTTTTGAGACAACTGATTCACCCCCCCTCTCAGTTGTTTGTCATATTTTCAACATAAGGTACGCCGAAAGATATCCTTCTCAAGGCGCCTATTCCACCTATGTGTGGTAAATTGATTAAAAAATAGGTTCCTCGAGAAGGATATCTCTCAACATACTTTAGATATATTTTTTAAATATAGGTATGCTAGTAGCATCCAGAGTGGTAAGCTTAATTTTAACTATATTATATATCTTAAAATTATTATAATAATATAATATAATATTATAATATATTATATATTAATTATAAATAATAAAACCCTAACATTAAATCCTGATAGTAATTCTAACCCTAACCCTAATTCTACCCTTAGATCTACTTAAACCTAATTCTATTCCTAATTCCAACCTTTATCCCAACCTTAATTCTAAACATAGTTCTATATAGAAATCATTAATTTTCCACAGTCCATATTGTTGTGCTGAGTGCTTCTGGATTTGACTGCGTTTAAGATTTTTCCCTCAATGTTTCGGATCACACTCCGTGATCCATCATCAGGAGAAAGATAGCCAGAGAAGAGAATTAAAGTGATCAATTGCAGACTAAGACTGAATAAAAAGAGTGGGGTGGTGTGGCACAGGATCCAATGGGTCACATGGGAGAAGAGCCAGAGGCTCAAGGCTAAGGGACACAAGAATAAAAGAAGTTAAGAATAAGAGAAAAATAAAAACTAGATGAAAGGGGGGAGAACCACAGAAATAAACTAAATATGAGGGTAAATCTAAATGATAAACTAACAAGATAAATTAAAGTCAAAAGACAAAAAGGAGAAAAATTAACAAAGGAAGCACAAGGTAAATAGGTAAATAAATAAAAAAATTAAAAAAGACCATAATTAATTAAAATTAGCAAACCAAAAATTAAAAAATTAATAGAGTAAGAAAATAGAGAAAAAAGTTCTATATAGATATAAATGTAAATGACTTTGTGTTTTATTGTAACTATAACCCTAACCCTAACGTTCAGGCCAATCCTCACCCTAATTGTAACCCCAAACCTAACCCTAATTCTAAGATCATAGTTTTAACCCTAATTCTAACCTAAAACCTAACCCTAACCCTAAATCTAACTTGAACTTGAACCCTAACCCTAACTCCAATTACAGGAATATCTTCTCATTTGAACCGAAATTGTAACTATAACCCTAACCCTAACGTTAATCCTGACAATAATTCTAACCCTAATTCTGTTTCTAATTCCAACCCTAATCCCAACCCTAATTCTAACCATAGTTCTATACATAGATATAAATGTAAATGATCTTTGTTGTTTTATTGTAACTATAACCCTAACCCTAATGTTTACCCTAATTCTAACCCAACCCTAACCCTTATTCTAATCATAGTTTTAACCCTAATTCTAACCTAGACCCTAACCCTAACCCTAATTCTAACACTAATTCTTATTGTAATCCTAACCCTAATTGTGACCGTAACCCTAAATCTAATTATAATTCTAGTCTTGATTTTATCCCCAACCCTAATTCTCACTCCAATACTACTTATATTACTAATTCAAATCCTAATTCAAACCCAAATTATAACTATAACCCTACCCTAACCTTAATTATGATAGTAATGCTAACCCTAACTCTAATTCTAACCCTAACACTAGTTCTAACCCTAACGATAACCCCAATTCTATCCCTAACCCTAATTATAACCTAACTCTAATTCTAACCCTAACCCCAATTCTATCGCTAAGCTTAATTCTATCCTTAACTCTAACCCTAATGCAAACTCTAACCCATGTCATAAAACTCAATCCTCACCTCAATATTAGTGTTCCATTGTCCCACATCAATATTTAAAAGTCGGATTGCATCACATGGAATTGACCCCTGGATTTCAAATTTTAAAACTTATAATTTTCTCGACTCTTGCCCATTTCTTTCCCACCATGAGCTCACTTGGTATGCATTTTGTAGGATATATCACATTTAGGATCTTAGATATGTGATTTTTGATGTCATTATCATTTTTTAGATCTTTTGAGGGATTGTATTCTTATCGTTATTCCATTATTATATCTTTTCTTTTAGAGTTTTGTGCTATGTTGAGATCTATCCTTTACCCACCCTAGCCACCCTTGCCAATCCCATTAGGTTTCCATTTTCATATCTAATATACCACTAATTCTAACCCTAACCCTAATTATAACACTAGAGTTAGGGTTAGGGTTAGGGTTAGGGTTAGGGTTGGGTCATTTGAATGATTTCATTGGTACAATATTAATTCCCAAATTTATATTAATAGATAAAACCATTTGGTATGGAGTAATTGTTTAAAGACATCATTTGACATCATAAGCCAAACATATAATATGAAGTATTCCAATGCATGTACATTGCTACCCTAGTACTTGTACACATAAGAATAGTATTTGTCAACATAATATTCTTATTTATTTCTTTGCAAATACTCTTACCTTTCAAAATTAAACAAAGTATTCATATCATGGTTGTTTGATTTGAGTTTCACAAATCACTCATGTTTTGTTTGGATCTCTTAGCCTTGTTTTAGGATCTTACTTTTTTAACCCCAAAATTACACTCTTTTGGTTCAAACTTTGTTTATTTAAAATCCAAAAAAAATAATATATTAAAAATTTTAGTAACTATTCTAATAAGCTTGTAGTCTAAATATTTCCATAATCTAGGTGCATTTCTTTCCAATTTGTAATCTATTTTATATTGTGTTGTGTGAATTGCATACCAAAACCCAATTTCTTAATAGTTATATTTTCAATGCAACCTTCAAAATGTTACTTCGTTTTGAAACAATTTGGTATGTAGCTTGTTAAACACTTTTTAATGGTGTTTATTCTTCACATTTGTTCACCTTGATAATCTTTCATGCAACCATGGGAGATAGAATGCAAACAATTGACATAATTATAATATTGGAGTATTACATGTGTTATGTCAGAAAATGTCCCCTTGGGGGCTTTTCCCTCTTAAGGTTTAGCTCCCTAGTTTTGTTATGCATTTAGAGCATCTTGCATGATAATTTGACATCTCAATGAGAAAACCTTGAAGTTTCATGGCAAATGGGACCTAAGGGGTGCATTTGACATAATTCCTTCCTGAAATAGGGAGGGAGGACTTGGGTGCCCGCGCCCTAGTCCTACCATATTTTAGGTCAGACCAAATTTCAAAGTGTTAGTTTATGACCATTATTTAGGTCCTATGCCGACACAGTAAGTTTCAATTACAAAATTCTTAGCAGGAATGTTTGTAGTTGCATATATAAGCATGATTAGTGAATCATTTGTAAACTAGATGTCAATTGTGAACTTTAGGCATTCTTGTGATTTTGGAGCATTCAAAATATTCATTGTGTTGCAGAGCAAAGCATTGTTATTGTGTTTGTATTTGTAGATTTGGCATCCATCTCCTCATGGCATGAAGAGCATCTTCCTTCCATGAGATATTCACTACAAGGTGATATCATTTATGTTTTTAATCATTTATCATTTGGATTTTGCCTCTATCCTGCAGGGATATGTACTCTTTATCTAACAAAGGTGTTTGGAAGACTTGAATATCTCTCCAGGGATTGACTAAGGCAAGCCTCTAAACACCACAACCCCTAACCCATTTTTTTGTGATTGCAGGTTACAGGTTGCAGGAGTAGAAAAAGTGGAGTTGCAGGAGAGCATTGTAGACTATTAGAATTGTAGATCAAAGAAGAAAATAGGGACCTAGACTCGGGCGCCCACTCCTTAGTCCTCCAGATACCGCAACTAAAGAATCTCTCGAATAACAGGAACATGTTGCAGAAAAGATTCCTAGATCCCAACAAAAAGCATGGTACTGGACTAGGGCACCCGCTCATTAGTCCCTGACTTTTCTATTTTCTAAACTTCAAAATATGGTATGCATTTGATTGTCATTTGATATCTCTGTGTGCGAGCATTTTCTGTAATTTGTCTGTTTGCTTTTAAATTTGCATAATTAGGGTTTTGAGCATAAGTGGACTCAATTAAACACCAACATCACTCAATTTCAATTTTCCCCTACGTTTTGAGTGACCAAAATCCTGTAGTAGACTCCCTACTCGGCTGAAATCCTTGAATGTTTAGAGATGAAAGGAGGATTTACACAAACTAGCAAAATTAACCCTAAACATAAAACAAATCCTCTTCATCAAATTTTACCCTAAACATTTTGGTGAACCCATGTTTTTGGACTTTTTGGCACCTTTCTGAGTGTTGTGCTTTAGATTTACATTCATTTTATTCATTCATATCATTGTTCATCTTATTGCATTTGGAAAATTACAAAAAAAATTGAAAATTTTGAAAAAATTTGAAAAAATTGGCATTTTTAGCTTGCATTTTCAAATAATTTGGATTAATTGGCATTTAATTTCAATAAATTTTTGTCATTATCATCAAATCTGATTTGAAATACAGAAATTTTTCATTCATCATTCATTTAGATTGCATTTTCATGATAAAAATTGTTGAAAATTGTTTAAAATTGTGCATTTTTTCCATATAACCTAGTTTTGCATTAGCTAGGGTTTGTAGTCAAAATCTTGTTTCATATTTTACTACCCTTTTAAAACACTCATTATGACTGATTTCTAATTTTAGTGTTTCATCATAGTGATTTGCTTGCAAAATTTCATGCCTAGGGTTTGAAAACCTTACTTTTTCACTATATTTTGGCCTTATCGTCTCTCTAGATTTGCATCATAGGAATGTTGTAAAGGATTTTTCTGCACTAATTGATTGTTATCAGGGTTATTATCTTCTTTCCCTACTCAAATTCTTTACAACATCCTTTTTATTGGGGCTTTGAATTGAAATTTGGTAAAAAATGACATATTTTGACTATATTTTCCCTAGTGTTTGACCTAGATTTGCACTCCAAACGTGTTGTGATGGATTTTATGGCTTTAGGTGACTGATATTACTGCTATAATCTTCTGTACCTCCTAAAATTCTTTACAAAACCTCTTTTATTGGGTCTTTACATTGAAAATTTGGTGAAAAATTGCATATTTTAACTATATCTTTCCTAAGGTTTGATTTAGATTTGCACTCCAAGCATTTTGTGACATATTTTATGGCTTTAGGTGATTGATATTACTGTTATAATCTTCTTCACCTCCTAAAATTATTTACAACACCTCTTGTATTGGGTCTTTGCATTTAAAATTTGTGAAAAATTGCATATTTTAGTGTATTTTCACTAGGTTTTGACTTGTCATCATTCTAGATTTGCATCAAAATCATGTTGTGAAGGATATTATTGCTTTATTGGACTGATATCAGACATATTACTTGCTGCACTTGATTGATTTCCTTACAACACCTTTTCTTTCACTTATTTGCATTGAAAAAAGTTGAAAAAATCAAGCATCTTAGGTCATTTTCATACATAGTTTTGCACTTGTATCTTGCATAACTTTTGAAAAACTTCTGAAGTCTGATCTCACATTCATTTGAAAACATATATCATGGATACTTCCTTGGAAGCTCTATTTTCATACATCATAGACATGGATCATTTCTCTAAATTTACTCATGAATATCCTCAAGTCTTGGAACAAATTGCATACATTCATGATGTTGATCTCTCTATGTACTCTACATATGAAATCCTTTGTTATATAACTTATTTTGAGTGTATGTGTGTTTTAGTTTGGAATCTACTTATTGTTTATGTGAAATGTGTGCTTAAACTTTGGCATTCACTCTAAATTGATATATTTATTGTTTGTGTGAAGCATGGCTTTGAACTTTGGCATTAACTTACATTTCATTCACTTTGTATGTTTAAAAATTGAATTCACTTTGTTTGCATTTATTGTTTCACTTTGTGTGATCACACATAAATAGGGAATGTTTAAAGGAAAATAAACATTGCTACATGATTTTTGACCAATAACTTTTTTAATTCACTTTGTATTGTGAATCTCTTTTTAATTCTTAGTGGTGTGGTTTTCTTGGTTTATATTTGGTTTTTAATTATTAAGGATGGACCAATACAACATGAGTGTGCATATTTTGAAGTATGTGTGGGGTTGGAACTTGAATATTCACTTTATTGATTTTGGACACATAAATAGAGAATTTTCAAAGAAAAATAAAAATTGCTACATGATTTTTCACCAATAACTTTTTTAATTCACTTTGTATTGTGAATCTTGTTTTAATTCTTAGTGGTGTGGTTTTGTTGGTTTATAATTGATTTTTAATCATTAAGGATGGACCAATACAACATTCTATACCAAATTCTTTTTAAATTTTCTTACCGAGATATTTTCTTATATATTTTTTTGTCATTACTTGGTTTTTCTATATTTCACTCGTGTATTATACTTATGGACTAATTAACAAAACATAAAACAAGACATAGCTGACATATATTTAAAATAAAATAAAAGGGTTAATGAGATACAAACCTTTACACTCTTAAGTAAAGAAAAAACTATAGAAAAACTCTTACACTCTTAAGTAAATAAAAATAACTCTTTAAGTAAATAAAATTAACTCAAGATTGATATCTCTCAACATTTTGAATATTTTAGGATAGATATATTTATATAGCTAACTCTTAATAATTAAAATTAAGAGAGAGAGAGAGGGGGACAGAGAGAGGGGGGGAAGAGGGAGAGGGAGAGGGAGAGGGAGAGGGGGGGAGGGAGGCAGGGGGGGGAGGGAGGAAGGGATGGAAAGGGAGAGGGGAAGGGAGGGGGGAGGGGGGGAGGAAGGGAGGGGGGAGAAGGAAGGGAAGGGAGGGGTGAGAGGGATGGAGGAAGGGGTAGAAGGAGAGGGACAGAGAGAGAGGGAGGGGGGGAGGGATAGAGGGACGGAAGGCAAGGGAGGAAGGGACGGAGAGGGAGAGTGGGAAGGAGGGAGGGAGAGGGAGGGGGGGAGAGGGAGATGGAGGGACGAAGGGACGAAGAGGGAGGGGGAGGGAGGGAGGGAGAGAGGTCGAGGGGGAGGGAGCGAGAGAGGGAGGGAGGTTGAGGGGGAGCGAGGGAGGTAGAGGAGGGAGAGAGAGAGAGAGAGAGAGAGAGAGAGAGAGAGAGAGAGAGAGAGAGAGAGAGAGAGAGAGAGGTCATCCCACAATAATGGGTTACACGTTTTGGCCAAACTTGACATTGAAATCAACATTTTAAACTAAATATTCACTTTATGACACCTATAGCCGCTAAACCGTTAGGAATTTGAAGATGATACAAACTAGTGATTTGTGAGATTTAGTTTGTATATTCTAAATATATATTTTTTTAAAAAAATTGGAGTTAAATTGTAAAATTTTTTGTGTCTCCTTTGATAACTAGTTTTTAATAGTAAACAATATTTTTTTAAAGTGATGTGTATTCTGTAGCACATAACTTTTTTTCTACAAAGGATAAAATTTTTATTCTTTTGAATTTATATTAGTAGCACCGATATATAGGGCGTGCATTTGGTTTCATAATGTTTTGTTGAATATTTTTTTTAATTAAGTTTTGAAGTCAAACCAATTATAATTTAGACATAGGCGTATTCCGTAAAACGTAACTTTTTCTATATGTATCGAAATTCAATTTTTTTTGTTGAAACAAGGACATCAATACCTAGGGCATAAACATTTTTCAGAATTTTTTTCACTAATTTACTAATTTTCCATGTGTGTAGAAAAGAGAACTTGATGTTCGGTGAAAAACCTACATTCACAAGAAATAAAAATAAATATAATAATCAAATTAAACATATTTAAAATTATACTTTTTGGAAAGCTTATAATAAGGACTACATACTTACAAAACATAAATTTTAAATGAATTCATTTGATCCCCCAAAAGGTAAATCAAAAGTGGTTTTTATCAGCATTTTGATAGGTGTAGAGGAGACTCTATTATAGGTATGGTTTAAAACTACTGGGGTTCTATCCAAGGGGGTTTGAATCTAAGGGGGTTTGGTCAAACCCTCTTCAAGTAAAATCCTTTAAATGGAACCTTTCAAGGCTTAAATCATTATATTTTCTAAAAATATGTGATTTCAGCAAAAGTCAGGATGTCCCAGAAAGTGTAACCCATTATTGTGGCAGCACCTGAGAGAGAGAGAGAGAGAGAGATTTAAAATGGCATGTGCTTATTACCGTCTTGATGAAATTAGACTCATTCAATCAATATGGCAATATAAGGTGTAGATTCATTTCATATTTTAGAGTCTTATTTTTATGGCATGAGATTTTTGAAATGTTTAGTCCATGTGTGCTCCAACACCTTCTGAATAGCTTCCCCCCCCATTGGTGGCTACCACCCCAGGTCCCCACTTTAGCAATATGGAAAAACAAAATAATATATAGGGGGACTGAGCCAACCAACTATACGAGTATTAATGGAGGGTATATGCAAAGAGATGGGGGACCAATCGAACTTTTTGGTCCAAAATAGAAAAAAATGTGAGTGCATTATAATGTCCTCATGTTTTTCCTTTACTTAAAACTCAAAAAAACCTCATTTTCTTGTCATTCACCCGTAGCCAAAGGAGTTAGTCTACAAAAAAATAGGTGCAAGAGAGAAAATGACAAATTCACAATGCCACCTCACTACCAAAGATGTCATGAAGCAAATTTGGAGGGTCTGGCAACCGAAGAAGATAGGGTTTGACTGATTTTTGTTAGTTTGAGAAGAATTTTTTATTTTTACAATGTTTGATTAGTTTTTATAATGCATTTATAGTTATTGAGGCAAGAGAAAACCCAAATCTAGCTGAGGAGGGTGAAAACAACCCCGAAAACCCTCCAAGCCCTCAAAACCCACCTTCACGTCCTCACAATGTAAGGGATAGTCAAGAAAACTACCTATGGATAATAGAAGAAAACAAAAAAATATATCTTCAAACTCTTTATTCAAATGCTAAACAATCCAAGTGCAAGCACCGATCGTAGGAGATTGCTTGTGAAGTCATTAGAGTAGATTGTTTCCCACACCAATTCGGTGACAAAACAAATCACCGAATTTCAAGACTATAGGGAGAGGTGTCGGCAATACTATGCCGACAAATTGTCATATGAACAAGTGAAGAATGAAAAAATTATAAAATCTCAATTATGTGCACACTTTATTAATCCCAAAATTGGCCAAAGATTAGAAGAAACCTGCAAATGGTTCCCTATTCATTAGTGTAAGAATGAAGAAATATCCCAAAACTTTTGGGATGGATGGTGCATGGTCTTCGATGAGCACCCATGCAACAATGATGAGGTGCCACAATATTTCTTAAGGAAACTCCATTGCGAGTTTGTCCTCAAGAAGATTCCCAATTATTTTGACATTCGTGAGTTCCAGGGTAGAGGTGGTGGCTCTGCCCAAGATAGAGAGGGGGCTCAACGAGATGAAAACTGTGTACCTAGATCCCTATTGAGACCAGAACATAGGTCACTCCAACTTTGAAGGAGAGTGTTGAGGTGGAGACATTACATTCAATGACTACTCTCACGCAGTCTCTATCACAGTCTGCTAATGATCTTACCTAGGCCAATGAGGGTGAGAGCAGTAGGCGTCATTTATCCCCACATTTGTGCAATTCATGTGGGAACTTGTGTGATTATGGGATGCAAGACGCACGACAGGACTCTCGACAGGATGCTACGATGCAGGGGCAGCATCCATTGATGGAGGCATCCATATTGGATGAGATTGTTCTCACTAACGATCGGGTAAGTGCACAAAGATGAGGGACCAAAATGGGGTCTTAAGATGCCACTTTTTTTCTAAAATCAAGAAACATTGATGTTGGATGAGAAATTGAAGATAGCTACACTCAAAATTTGATGATGGAACAAAAACAAGAGTTGTAGTGCTCCGAATCTAGTTTCTAAACTACTAATTTTTTTCCAAAAATGGTTGAGATTAAGGGGTTCAAAAAGGGGGAGCACACAAATCGGTCCTATTTTTATCAAAAAAACATAACATAGCGTTTGGTGTGCTTTCCCTAAAATGTTAACTTTTTTTTAGTATTTCAATAATCGCTCTGGTGAGAAATTAGCTAACACCATGTAGTCTATCCCTGATTTTTCTAATAATTTTTAATGAATAATTAATTTTTTGGTAATTTTTAGAGTGGACACATCCTGAAAATTAGAAATTTGAGCGTGCTCCCCCCTAAAATGTTTGAAAACTAGTCGAAAATCATTTTTTTTAATACATGTAGAATGGAGTCTAGTTTCTAAAAATGTAACTTATTTCAAATTTTGATGAACGGTTAAAAAAAAGTCAAAAATACTAGACACTGGTTTTTGACAAAAAATGGACACACTAACAAAAGAAATTCAAGATGAAACACTAAACATACTCAAAATGTGAAAAAAATTATATGGTTAGATAGCTAACAGAGAGCTTAAGATTATGGTGGTATTTTTTTGAGTTTTCATTGAAAAAAGTGTCATCCTGATGGGGAGCATGCTTTGGATTATCTCCAAATTTTGCTAAAAACTAATAAAAACATGTCAAAGAAAGTTGAGCATAACACGAGTGCGTTATAACGCACTCATGTTATGCTGAGCATAACTAGCAATACACATGTCAATTGCATTTGCTTGAAAGTTTCTAAAGCCTTTTCAACAAATCCATTTTTTTGCATATCTTGCAATCATTGCATTCCATTATAGAACATCTCTTTGAGTTGTAACGTCATACAATTGACATGCCTTGTCTATGGTTCCACACTTTACATACATGTCTACAAGGGAAGCTGCACTTCCTATCATCTCTCTCACTCTCTACTTCCCTCCCCTCTCTACGTCCTACCCTCTCTCTGAGTCTCTACTTCCCTCCCCTCTCTACATCCTACCTTCTCTCTCACTCTCTTCTTCCCTCCCCTCTCTACCTTCTACCCTCTCTCTCACTCTATATTTCCCTCCCCTATCTACCTCCAACCCTCTTTCTGAGTCTTTGCTTCCCTTGCCTCTCTACCTCCTACCTTCTCTCTCACTCTCTTCTCCCCCCCTCTCTACCTCTTACCCTCTCTCTCACTTTCTACTTCCCTCCCTTGTCTACCTCCTAGTTCCTCTCTCTCAATCTCTGCTTCCCTCCCCTGTCTACCTCCTACCCTCTCCCTTCTTCCTTCCCCCGTCTACCTCCTACGATCCTCTCCCACTCTCTACTTCCCTCCCGTCTCTACCTCTTATCCTCTCTCTCACTCTCTACCTCTCCTCATCATTCTTCCCATCCAATGAAATTTCATAAATTATCTTGTTTCCAATTCATCATTCCAATTTATATCCTTGTCCCTCTTTGCATTTCCTAGTTTTCTTATTTCCATATTCTTTCTCAACATGCGAGAGGAAAGGGAGGAAGAGGGAGAGAGAGGGGAGAGATAGGGTGATAAGGAGAGAGAGAGAGAGAGAGAGAGAGAGAGAGAGAGAGAGAGAGAGAGAGAGTTGGTTGGGTTTATGAGTTTAGGATTTCTTAAGTTTAGGGTTTAGTGGAATTATTTAGGGTTTAGGGGTTTAGAGTTGCTCTAGTTTATGGTTTAGGGGTTATATTTTGATGCAGAGCCTATTGAGGTTATTAAAACCAATCACAATCAACCAACTTTGCAATTTTGAAACTCTTACTTGATGGGTTTTCTCTCAAATCCTTCAATTCCCCTAGTAGGAAAGCAAACAAAGTTTTTTCACTATAACTTTCAAAAAAGGCCTCAAACCCAGAAACAAAATACCATTCTAGATACCCTTTATGCCTCTTGTTAACATATCTAATTTGTGGATAGGGTTGTTTTGGAACAAAACCCTTTAAAATTGACTATTACTGTTTAATTAGGCCTAATTATCCCTATTTTACAAAGCAAGTATGTGAAATTCAAAACCCAAACCCCAAAACTCCACTTCAAGACATTCCTCACATCTCATGGGGTCTAAATATGCCAATTTTGTTAGCTGAAACTATTCCCAATTCACCAAACTATCAAACCTTATGTCTACCTGTTATGGGGAAAATTGGATAATATTAAAATGAATCATAAACCCAATAACTCAATGGAATATGCAAATAACAAAGATTAAAACAAATAAACAAACTTACAGAGCTTTATTACCTCACGGCTTCCATTGTTCACCTTCAAATGTAGCCAATTGATAACCTCCTGACCCATAGGCCGTGATGATGACATAGGGACCCAACCAGTTGGGTTCGAACTTGCCTTTCTTCTCTCAATCTTGCTGATTTTTGGGATTTTCTCTTAGGACTAGATCACCAAATTGGAATACTCAGGGTTTTACCCTATGGTTGTAACTCCTAGACATTCATTGTTGATAATCTTTGAGATGGTTAAAGGCTTATTGCCTTCTTTCTTCGAGCAGCTCTAACTCTTGAAGTCTGGACACTATGTACTCTTCATTAGATATGAGACCTTTTAAAGAAACTCGCAAGGATGGGATCTCAACTTCAATTGGCAAGATGGCTTCAGATCCATAGACCAAGGAGTATGGCATTGCACTTGTGGGTGTGCGGATACTTGTACGATAGGCCCACAATGCTGGATTTAATTAGATATGTCAATCAGGGCCGGCATTATTGACAGTCTTTTTCAAGATTTTCAAGATAGTTTTATTTGATGCCTCTGCCTAGCCATTGCCTTGGGGGTAATAGGGGGTAGAAAAATGGTGCTAGATATGGAATTTGTCACATAGTTCCCTGACATTCTAATTTTTGAATGGTCGTCCTATATCCGTGATAATGGATGAAGGGATACCATAGTGACAAATGATATAGTTCAAGATAAAGGAGGCAATCTGCTTGCCTATGATATTGGCTAAGGGCACGACTTCAATCCACTTCATAAAGTACTTGGTGGCTATGATTATGAATTTATGGCCACTAGATGAAGGAGGGTGAATCTTCCCCACTAAGTTGAGTCCCCACTGACAGAAAGGCCAAGGAGTCGTTAATGACTGCAGCTCCTGTGCTGGTGCATGTATCAGGTTCCCATGGATTTGGCACTTCTTGCACTTCTTTACAAAATGATAGGAATCTTGTTCCATGTTTGGCTAGTAGTATCCCATGTGCATGAGTTTCTTGGCTAGGGTAGGGCCACTTGAGTGGGTCCCGCATATACCATCGTCCACTTCATTTAGGGCGGTTTGATATTACTCACTATCGAGACACCTAAGGAGAGTACCATCGAGACCTCTGTGATATAGGGTATTGGCGACAATGACATACCAAGATTCCTGACGAATGAAGGTGCATTTTTGGTTGCTGGAGAGATTAGGTGGGAAGGTATTCTCTTTAAGATAAGCAAATATTTTTCCATAGAGGGGGGAATTAGTTCTGACAATGTGGCAAATGATATGGGATTCAGGAGTGTCATATGCAAGATGGGACACTGGCTCTACCAAGAACTCATAACGTGATTGATTATTTGGAATATCGAGGAGAGATACAATTGTGGCCATGGCATCTACAACTCTGTTCTCAATCCTTGGTATCTGTTCAAAAGAGATTTCAACAAAGTATTCCTTGAAATCATCTACCATCCATTTGTAAGGGATTAATTTATCATCCTTTGTCTAGTAGTCGTCATTTACTTGATTTATGACCAACTGTGAGTTACCATACACCTAAAGTTCTTTGATAATCCATTCAACTACTAGCTTGATGCCAATGACTAGGGCTTCATATTCTACCACGTTGTTAGTGCAAGGAAAGAGTAATCTGTATGATTTAGGAATAGTGTCGCCACTAGGGGTGATCAACAAGGTACCTGCTCCTGACCCATGCTGAGTGTATGAGCCATTGAAGTACATTTTCCAGGTTGTGGTTATGTGAAAGATAGATTCATCTAGAAATTTGAAGCTCAAAGGGTTGTCATCTGTTAGAGGTGTATCTGCTAGTTGATTTGCAAGTACTTGGCCTTTTATTGCCCTCCTGTCTACATATTCGATGTCAAACTCGTTGAGAAGCATGACCCATTTGGACAATCTACCTGTAAGGGCAGCTTTGTTGAGTAAATACTTGAGTGGATCGATCTTTGCTACTAGTTTGACAGAATGTGACATGTAATATCTCCACTTTTGGGAAGTGAATATCACAGCGAGACATGCTCTTTCAATTAGCGTGTATTGTAGTTCATACCCAACAAGTGTTCGGCTGATATAGTAAATCGCTTGTTCTTTCCCTTCATAATTTTGTTGTGTGAGGAGAGCTCCTAGAGCTGTTGGTGTGGCTGAGATATATAGTAGCAAAGGTTTACCCTGAATCGGTGGCATCAATATAGGTGGTTTCATGAGATATTCTTTTAACTGCTGAAATGCATGTTCACATGAATCATTCCATTTGAAAGGTACATTCTTATGTAGGAGGTGGGAAAATGGGTGGCACTTGTCTGCCAATTGAGAAATGAATCTTCTGATAGATTGCAATTTTCCCTACAGAGACCTTAGTTGAGTGAGATTCTTAGGAGGTGGCATTTCCATGATGGCCTTTACTTTAGCTGGGTCAACTTCGATTCCATTGGCAGACACTATGTATCCAAGTAGCTTGCCTGATGTAACTCCAAATATGCACTTATTCAGATTGAGGCGCACATTAAACTATTCCAGTATTGTGAAGATTTTGTCCAATACTTCCAAGTGTCCTCTTGTGAGTGATTTTACCAAGATGTCATCAACATAATCTTCCATTATAGTGTGCATCATGTCGTGGAAGATTGTAGTCATAGCTCTCAACCAAATGGCATGACACACCAACAATAGGTGCCCCATGGACATGTGAATGTAGTCTTGTGTTGGTCTTCAGGTGCAATTTTGATCTAGTTGTATCCAGAGAAACCATCCATTAGTGACAGCATGGTGTGCCTTGCTGTGAGATCTACAATAATGTCAATGTTTGGCAGGGGGAAATCATCTTTTGGACAAGCTTTATTCGGGTCCTTGAAGTCATTACATATTCAAACTCTTCCATCTGGTTTGGCAACTGGTACTATGTTCAAAATCCACTCCGGATAGTCTATTGGCCTGATGAATCCAACATCTAATAGTTTCTTTAGCTCTTCTTTCACCATGAGGGCTACATACGGGTGCATCTTCCTGAGTTTTTGTTTTACTGGCTTAGCTCCTGGAGCTAAGGATAAGTGATGCATTATGAGATTTGGATCTAGCCCTGGCATATCTGCATATGTCCAAGCAAAGTTGATTTGTTTTCTTTTGAAGAATTTAGTGAACGCTGGCTTTTCTTGTGTGGTTAAATATTGTGTAATGTGAATCATTCTAGGACTATCACCTGTGCTGACATTGATCAGCTCTGCTGGTTCTATCAAGATCGAAGATCTCTCCTGATGTGTGAGATTGGGTAGAGCGTCAAGCCTTCCATCCTTCGGCGCCTTAGAGAGGTTTTCACAATTGGATACGTCTATATTTTTACTTTTTTCATTATCTAACACTGCCGCAGAGCAGTTTTCACCATTAGATCTTTCTTTCATTTTGACATTTTTGAGATTGAAAGGCTAAGCACTCTCTCCAAAATAGGCCTTGTCATTGAGTTCTATGGCATAGCCAGCCCTATGGTCTTCTGTGGGTATATGATCCCTAAGCTCAAGATAGTCTATGATGGCTTCATCATTTTGAAAGGTATCGAGCTCAGGGGGAGTGTCTTGCAAGTCCCAATCTATGAGTTCTGGGTGTAATAATGGCAAAGGGTCATTGGGTTGGTCTAGTTCGATGGCATTAATGGTCAAGATAGAAGTATTATGGTGGTCATTATAAGCATGGACAATGCCTGCGATGGTACTCTCCATTAGCTAATCTGTCAAGGGGGGTATCATTCTTTCCTCAAGACTTTCACTATCGTTATTATGCGGGTCAAACTCTAGCGGTCTAGCCCTTGAACTTTGTCCTTCAATTACATGGGTTGGGTCATACTCATGGACCACATCGATATCTTTTTCGTCGCAAGATAGCTCAGAGAGACTATCCCACTCATATTCATTGGAGTCAGTCTCACTCCCCATTTGCAGTCAGTGAATTTGATCAACCAGATTAGTAGCAGATGTTTCTGGTTGTTGACCTTTATGCTTATTTGCTCTGTTGGTTCTTGTTGTACCAGTGTAACCTAGCCCTGTAGTGTCTCGGGCTGTCAAGGTATGAGGTTGGATGGGTTTAGTGATACCTTCCTTTCTCGAACTGAGGGGACCATGTCCTTCATACCCCATTCTTTGTAGCATTTGGAATCCTTGACCATATTTCTTAGTTTGTATCATGGAGTGATGGTCTTGTTGTGTTGATAGACTAACTTCATCCTTATATAACCATTGAAGGATGTATTTTTCATCGCTCTCATCTTCAAGGCTTCCCCATTTGATAAACAGACCTTTGGTAGTTTCAACTGCCTTGGATTTGTTCATGGAAGGTTTTCCATATGATCTGGGAGATAGAGGGTGTTGTGCCAAGCAGAAGGATTGGGTGATTGTGTACTCACTCAAGCCCTTATCTTTGAGTCTGAGGTTAGGTTGGGAAGCCTTTGATGTGGAAGCAAGTGAAGCTGGGTCAACCTAGGATGAAGATGAAGCAGAAGCACGGTTATGAGGGATCACAACTTCAAGTTTAGAATGAATGGAGTTGCAATATTGAAATGGATTTGGATCGCCTTGGATGGTGATCTCTTGGTCTTCATAGGGGAATTTGATACATTGGTGGTATGTTGATGGTACCGCTTTCAGATCACGTATCCGGGGTCTCCCAAGAAGAATGTTATACGTTAGCTCCATGTCGAGGACTTGGCGTGCCACATATTTTACTACAGGTCCAACTCTGATTGGTAAAACAATAGTTCCCTTGGAAGTTCTCTCCTCATCATAAGCTTTGATAGTGATTTTCTTTTTGGGATCAATAGCTTTCTCCACAAACCCCAATGCAAGGATTAGCTTCAAGGTGCAAATATTAAAACCGGCTCCTCCATCGATTAGAACCCTTTTTATCTTGTCTTTGTGGATGAAGGCTTCGATATGAAGAGATGTATTATGAGGTTGGGTAATTGACATATCATCCTTTTCAGTGAATGATAGGCAGTGAGGTGAGGTAATGTGACCTACCATGGTTTGAAACTATTCTTCGGCAAGGTTCATTGGAATAGAGGCATTTGAAAGAGCTTTGTCAAGTATGGCCCTATGGGACGGGGATAGACGCAGAAGTTCCAGGATGGAGATATGTGCAGGCGTCTTATGGAGTTGATCAAGGATATTGTATTGATTAGACGGAGAGGCTGGAACTCCTCTAAGAGTGACTCTATTACTGTGAGTGATAGCATTACAATCTGAGTCTTTGTTTATAGTGATCACATTGATGTGTGGATCACTTTCTGAGATGTGGTTAACAACATAGTCAAATGACATGTTTGTGTAATTGGCGTTGTTAGTTCCACTGTTGTTTTGATTGGAAGACCCTCCCAGCTCATAGTTGGGAAGCGAATACTTGAATGCCTGGTGATCATTATTAGAGGTATGTCCATCAAGTGATACTTTGTTTTGATCTATTAAATCTTGGATAGTGTGCTTGAGTGCAATGCAGTCATTGGTTTTGTGCCCCCTGTTTCGGTGGTACTCGCAAAAATCATTGTCATTCCACCAAGGAGGTTTGACTTTTGGTTCATATTCCTGTGATGTTGGAAGTGTTGTGTGTTTATTTGTGATCAACTTCTGTAGGGCGGTTTCCAATGTTTACCCTAGGGGTGTGAATTTCCTCCAAGTCTAATTACTTGTAAACTGTGATTCAGTGTTTCATGGTTTATTTTGCGGGGGGTTGTTTTGCGGGTTTGACAAGTTGAAGATTGGTTGTTTTGGTGCCGCATTCTTGGCATGTACCACCCCATCATTCACAATGTTCTTGTTCTTTGTCTAGAATCTTGGTTTATCTATGTTTGTATTGGTACTAGGAGTGTCCTTATAAAGCTTTATTTGACCTTTGGTGATTAAAGCCTTTTCGATGATTAGACCCATCTCAATGACCTTACTAAAGGAAGTAGGACATTGGATTTGTATCTGGTAGCTTAGGTCAGTTTGTAAGTTATGGACAAACATCTCCAGCATTTTTTTTTAGGCATTTGATGTGGGCACTTACTTGCCAACTGTCTCCATCTTTGTAAGAAGGCGGTGAAGGATTCTCTACCTTTTTGCTTGGTGTTACAAATATCTAAAATTGAGGTGTCATGCTCAATATTGTAGGAGAAGTGCGTGAAAAATTTGTCCACAAGTTCGTTAAAGGTTCTAATACTGGGAGGTAGTCTAGAAAACCACTCCATGGCTTGTCCTCCTAAGCTTCTTGGAAACAGTCACATAAGATAGGTATCATTGTGGGTGACTTAAAGGCATGCAGCATTAAATTCCGTGATGTGGTCTCTTGGATCACCCTTTCGACAATATTTGTCAAATTTTGCCACCTCAAATTTAGAGGGGAAAGGTATCATGATCAAGGTCCTATCAAAAGGATATGGTGACATATCCTCTAGGGAATAATGCTTAGTCAATGTTCCTATTTGCATGTCTGTGAATTGTTGTTGTAAAGCT
Source organism: Cunninghamia lanceolata (assembly GCA_027924645.1). Lineage (NCBI taxonomy): Eukaryota > Viridiplantae > Streptophyta > Pinopsida > Cupressales > Cupressaceae > Cunninghamia > Cunninghamia lanceolata. Next base: position 13,790 of record BSBN01000493.1, on the reverse strand, counting down.
TGGATCTGTTGGGTTATTAAGCTTAGGGCGTTTGTAGAATCAATGGTTGCTTTGCTTTTGTCTGTGGTCATTTCCTCTCATGTGCTTCCCTCAAGGTTTCTTTCTTCCTCAGGTTCTTAACGCTTCCACGTCAAAATCTTTAGGAAGCTTGACTCCTTGGTGTGCTAAGTGAAGAAAGAATCTAGTAGGTCTTGGGCAAGTACTTTGTCCATTATGCATTGGAACCTCCGGTCTTGCTGAGTTTGTAGAATCTCTTCGTGATAAATTTCCTCATCACTGTCATGAGGGGATGGAATAGTTTTGTCCACCATTTTGATTTGTTTTTGTTTTTGGGACATTGTTAAGACCATGCAAGGTGATTTGAGATGGGATGGAGTGAGTTTGAAAGTTTTGAACAAGAGGTGATAGAATGTGCCAAGGTTTGAACAAGGTTTTCCTTAGATCTATTGGTGTCAAACAAGTTGCTTGGAACAAAACAATAATCAAAAGTAAGGATGATAGAAATCCAGTTACTTGATGTAGACTAGTTTTTGCACAAGCCACTATTGGAGTTCCAAGAGAAAAGGATGATTGATACTTGATAGTGGAGACTCACTAGGTTTGTTTGAGATTGATGTGATCAAGAATAGCTTGGTACTAACCTGGTTTTGGATTCTTGGTTTGACTTTGGAAGAATTTTGTGAAGTTTTGGATGATGTGAGTATGGGAAAAGTGGCTATGTTGTGGAAAAGAGTGAGATGACTAATTTTGCATGGTTTTAATCAGGTCGAGGAAACTGAAACAAGTTTGAAATGGGTGCTTGAAAAGTTGAATGTTTTTCTCAAAAAAAGTACATAACAGCTCTCTGGAATGGGTGCACAAAGGTAAATGCGCAGAAATAGAAGGCAAAAGCGTAGCAGGTCGAAGCACATGCACAGATCTGGCAAAGTTTGTATGTACAGCAACAGTAGGTAAATGTGCAGTAAGTCACAATATAAGTGTAGTAGGTCGTGATGTATGCGCAGTTCTAGTTTTCTGGTGTTTTTACAGAGTTTTTGGCATGTTTTTCGTCGATTTTTGTTTTTGGTTGAAAACTTGGTCTTTTTTGCTTTTGATTTTCAATTATGGCAGATAAAGACATAGCAAACACAAAGAAGTTTTCATGATTTTTATCTTTTATTATTTTTTTGTATTTTTGTGAATTTTTTTGACACAAGAACAATTTCAATCCTAGGCTGGAAAAGACAGTATTTGTTGAGTCCCCTAGCTATGCATATTCAAAGTAGATAGCTTCAAGATCGTGGTAGCACTGGCTCCCCTCCACGACACGCACTTCTCATGCATACCAAGATCTAGGTTTCCTTAGGCTCATCCCCCCACTGAACCTTAGGATTGTCTCTGCTATCTCTACTAAGAACCACATGAATCAGGGCTGCTTCAAAGGTCCCACCTTTTGCGCCAACAAATAGAAGGATTTTGGTATACTAGACAATGGCTAAGTAGTCAGCCAACTGTTCGAGTGGTTATACATGCAGCAATGCTACTCTCTGTTATGGAGTCTGCTAGCCTTCAAGGGTTAGGCCTTGAAGGGTTTTGGGGGAGGTTGGCTGTCAGTATAACATAGCGGCACTCGTTCTAGGAAGCTTTTGCCTCAAGCACAATCTATTTATAGTGGACCGGTAGGGCTTGGCTTTAGCCTGTTAGCACTTAGGATCATTCCCACTTAGATAGGTGGGCATCCAAGGGCAGGCCCCTCTAAAGGTTATACATGCAAAATAACAAGTCTGGCATTCTGGTCACCCAATAAAGGGGAGAGCATAAGCCTATTGTCATTCTGAAGACACAATAAATAGTGGTTTATCCAATCCTATTTAAAATGAGAAAAACTATATGTGTTACTCTACTTGGGCACACACACAGTTGTTAACTTTGAAGTGATTAAAAGATAGAAATGGTTCTTTCCTTTGCAAGATAGAAATTTTCTTAACTTAAAGAGATAGCAATATGGCAAAGATAGAAATGATTTCGTTACTGTCCTCCTAGTTAAGAACTATGTGAGATTTGCATGCATATTTTTACTTTTCTTACTAGTTAGCCTATGATGTGTGTTTTAAGAAAATGAAACTATCCAGCTCTTAACCCTGCACAAAAATCAGAGAATCAATCCTGCAAGACAAGTGTTAGCATCAGAAAGCCATCAAGAAATCCTAAACTACTCCTGAAGACATATGTGCATCTTAAGAGACTGGATGCGTAGAAATAGTGCTCAGAATCATAGAATTACAAATGCGCAGGAGAATAGGTTATAAGCGCAGATTGAAAGGATGAATGCGCAGGATAGTCAAAAGTGCCAAATCAGATGCCAGCTGTGAAGAATATGAGGACAGATGTGCAGGAAAATCATATGCGCTAGAATAGGTAGTATATGCGCAGCCTTGGAGGATGTATGCACCGAAAGGTCAAATGCGCTAGAACAGTGATTAGATGTATGCCAGGATTTCTCAGATGCGCCGAATGAACCTGTACAGAGATTACACGGAGTCTGTATGGAACCTGTCACTCAAGAACTTAGTTTTTGGATTAGATTTGGGGCAAAGGCCCCACGGTGGGCACCAGAAATGTTATGGTGAAAATTAGATAATATTAAAATGAATCATAAACCTAATAACTCAATGGAATATGCAAATAACAAAGATTAAAACAAATAAACAAACTTACAGAGCTTTGTTACCTCACGACTTCCATTGTTCACCTAGTCTCGATCGATCTTTTGTGATGAATGTAGCCCTCAAGAAGCTTGCTTCCTTTCTTTGTTTCCTCAAGATGATGATGGAGAAATGGCTAGGATACTTGTTGTATCAAAGATGAACTTCAATACAATGTAGGATAGATAATGAATAATGCGAGAGTGGGGGTGCCAAAGGTGCGCTATGGATTTGACAAAGTGACTTTACTTGAAAGCTTCTTGATATGAAATGGAAGAATAGAGGGGTATTTATAGACTTGTGAGAGAAGATCAACGATGTAGAAGAAATAACAAGATCAATGGTGTTGGTAATTTTTTCCCAGATCGGCAGAGGGTTTGCCAGTTCCTATGCATGAGCAGATCCAACCAACAAAAATAGGAGGTTGCGTGAGCTGCCTCCCCTTCACTTCTAGTTCTGCCGCACCAAGGGGGAGATCCCTATAGCTAAAGATTTGACACTTTGACTCACCCAATGACAAAGATTTAGCTTTGTGATAACAGGCAGAATACTCTCATTTTAGGACCAAAATTTGAATGACAAATCACAAGGTTAGCAACATTCTTGGACATGTGTGTCTGGTTATGGATGAGAGTATGCAAGGGGTTCCTAATCCTACTCCTACAACTAACAGGTTGAAATTATGGAATGGTTTGAAATTATGGTTTGGATGCAAGACAGAGGTTTTGGATCATAACTATTTCACAAGAACAGACCGGTGCCTATCCCAGGGCAAGGAGTCAACTAGACGTACACAAGAGAATGGATTGCAACTGGCATTCAAGTTTCAAGGGGTTAGATTGATGCTTGCCATACAAACATCACCCAAGAATAGGTATTTAACTGTCTCTGCTTATGGATATCCCAGCTGACATACAATCTCCTCCACACTCGACCTAAAACAATTTAATCCACTCCTTGAATGGAAGTCTAAAGATCAAGCATGCAATACATAAATCTGTATTCTAGAATTTGAGAAACCCTTAGCAACCAAATTTAGAAGAAGAAATGCATACAACAAGTGGAGACAGACAACAAAACACATGCAAGAAGCATTTTTCATATAACATTAACACTGAAATTGAACATATGTGCAAGATACAACTCAAATGCAACACATAAACTCCACAGAGATAAAACAGATAGGGAATGCTCTATAATTCGTTATTTTCCCCCAAAATTGCCCAAGTCTTCAACAACAACAAACTGAGTAACACAGTCTGCTTAATACAGTAAGAAAGTGTACTCTACATTAATTACATGACACATCAAAAATCCACCAGATACAATGCATGAGAAATAGTGCTCAAAATTGAATGCGGCAAAGGGACAAAGAGGAAGGAGTAGGTATGTTCGGGATTTGAGCTGCCGCTCCAAGATTTTCTTCATCAATTCAGGTGTTTGACCTGTCAACACGACCCATACTTCCCTGCACAATCTGCCATTAAAGCTTTAGCTACCCGCAGCCTCTGAAGACGCAACAACAGCGTGTCCATGGAGTTTTCCCGCTCAAAACAATGTCTGTGGATGCAAAGAAAACCCACGCTGCAACTTTAAAACTTGGCCGTCGACTTGTCTCCCAATCGCTGAGATCTAACGGCTCAAAAACCTGCAGAAAAGCCAAGAGCCAATGATATCATGCCACGTAGGCTACTTTTTCCTCTATCGCTGACTTTTCCATTCACTATTTTGCCATTTTTGCCCTTTGTATATGCATGTTTGAATGCATATACAATCGCTATTGTTCACCCTTCAAAAATCCCTTGTATATGCAAAATGCATATACATCTGTTTGATACACAAGGAGAACCCCAAACCTGTTTAGAACAAATTGAAATTCAATTCAGGTCTGGCTTGTATCCTCTTTTCCTGCATATTTCCTTGTATATGTGCATGTACATTTGCCTCATACATACAAGGCTGATTTCAAATTTTAATGAGGAATGCTGAAGTTGCTTTGAAATCTGGCTTGCATCTTAACCCTTGTATCTTTTGAATGTACATTGGCACATACAAGCGCCCAATATACATGCTGCGGACCTGAAACATTATTCACTACATTTGATTTTCAATCGAGTCCGGAATGTATGTTTCTTCATTGTATATTGGCTTGTATGTGCAAACATACAAACGAATTCACATACAACTGGTGGGCCCCAAACCTTGTATCTCCCTTGCGGCACTGTAGCAAATGTATATTTGTACCCCTGTATGTGCCAATATACAAACACAAATAGACAAACCCTTAACATACAACTGCAGAATATGCGACGGAATATTCCAGGAATGCATCTTTTCTTTGTATGTTTGAAATGCATGCTTGCGGCTTTGTATGTAGCTCGATATACAAGACCACTTGTACATCGCACTGTAGCAAAAGTACGTCCGCCACCCTTGTACATTTTTCCTTTATATCTCTACATGCAACCTGATATACAAAGCAGGAATATTCCTAAGAATCTGCAAAAGATTCCCCTTTGTATATGCACATTCTAAGCCTGATATGCATTCAAAAATGCATCTAACTCATTTTTTTCAAAGGGCGATAGAGTTTTTTGACCCGCCAATGCATAGTTTTGACCTGCATGTATATACAAGCAGCCTTGTATATACAAAGACATGCATTTTAACTAATTTTTTGCACTTTTTACAACTGCAGAGGTCGAAAGACATAGAATTTTTGGATTTTTTGGGAAGGTGCCTGCATATTTAAATGCTTGAAACCTAAATATTTATGCAGGCACCACCAAATGTTAGAGGATGTTTGAGAGAATGTGCATGAATAGGAAGAAGACGTGTCATTCAAAAAGTTGCTTTGTTGAGTTAACTGCTTTCTTGATGAGGATGAGCTTTGATTTCATAAATTAGAATATATTTTTCTAATTTAATAGTTTGTTTATAAAAATAAGGCTGCTTTAAATCAGTTAACTCAACTTTTGCTTTTGCATGATAGGGAAGATTTATTTTTAGAAGATTTTGAAGATTTTTTAGAAGATAATAAAGCGAATTAAATAAATAAATTTATTTAATTGATTGTGCAAGATTTAGAGGAATAAATAAAATATTTTATTTTTGGAAACTAAGATTTAATTTAAATAAATTTATATTTTATTTAAATTTGGAAGAATGAATGATTTAATTAAATAATTATAATTATTTAATTGTTTAGAAGAATAAAGTTGATATTGATGAAATTAATTAAATAAATGAAATTTATTCAATTAATGGGAGGAAAATGAATCAAATAAATAAATTGATTTATTTATTGATAGAGGAATATTAAGATGAAATAAATATTTAAAATATTTATTTAGACAGAGTCATGTCATTTTTAGGTGTATACACTACCTATGCACTTTAAGCCAAATATATAGAAAATTTAGACTAGGGTTGCCTCAAATTCGACCCAAACTCCAACCCCTGCTCCTGCAAATGCCAAAATCATTTAAATCTTTGTATCTACTTCTATTTTACCAATTTTTAGAATTTTCCACCAAGTGAATGGGCTTTAATTCATGTTCTTTCAATCAAACCCTCTCAAACTAGGGTTTTCTAACTGTTTACAACAAAAATGGTCTAACTCCCTTCAAATTTAATGAAAATAGATCAAACCAAAACCAAATGACAGATAATTCACTCCTCTATCAATTCCAATTAAATTTGGTTCATCTGTAGGTCGTACTAGGCCATACTATTCGCTACAACAACAAGAAAGCACCGGAAAGTGCAGGAAAGTAGAGAATTCTTATTGTTTATTCTTCAAAAAATGTCTCCAGAACCTTGCCTCGAACATTCCAAGGCATATTTAAACATTTTCCTTCAAAAACCAACTAATCCAAACTACTTTTCAAGTACTTGACTGTTCAACTTCCCACACAAACCAAAAAATGCAAAATTACATTGCAACTTTTTAACTTCCACAACTGACTCCCATGACTAAAAACATTACGCAGGGTGTAAATAGACCTTATTACAACCAAAAACATGACTCAAGCACAAAACCCAACATTTACCCCTTATTTACATTATGAGGACTAGGTGCCCTTGCACCATACTCCCGGGGAGAACAAAATCTCAAGTCCCTCTTGAGATCAGATCTTGGACTGTAGCTCCATGCTTCGTGATGTCTTCCTCTATCATCCAAGTGGCATCCTCCATTAGAAGGCCTTGTCACTTCACCAGGTACTCATTGTACACCTTATGCCTTGTTCTCTTGGCTTCTTTTGTATCGACAATGCACTCTAGCTTCAATGGTTGACTTGGTGGTAAGTCTCTGATCTAATCTTCATCTGGAACCTCTAAGGAACCTGCATCTTCACCTACAATCATAGCTCTTTTAAAAGGATATAGGTCAGAAACATTAAAAATTGGAGATATAGCAACTCCAAGAGGGAGTTTTATCTCATAGGCATTTGCTCCAAATTTGTGGACCACCCTACATGGCCCTATCTTCTTCATCCTAGCTTTGAATACTTCCCTTTAGGTAGCCTTTCCTTCCTCAAATGTGCTAGGACCAAGTCCCCCACTTTGAAATGAACCTCTCTCCTTTTCAAATTTGCATGTTGTTTGTATTTATCAACACTCTTTTGAAGATTCTCTCTAACTTGCTGATGTATGTCTTTCATGGCAACTGCAAACTCTTCTTCTTCAGCACTCCTCTCCATTCCACTCAAATATTTGAGTTCAAACACTCCCCTAGGCTTCAATCCATACACAATCTCAAATGGGCTTTTTCCAACACTTCGGTTCACAGAGTCATTATATGCAAACTTGGCTTGGGGAAGGATCAAATCCCATTGAGTTGAATGTTCTTTCATCAAGCATCTAAGGAGATTTCCAAGACTTATATTGACTACTTCAGTCTGCCCATCTATTTGGGGATCATAGGTAGAGCTAAAGGTCAAATTTGTTCCCAACTTCTTCCAAAAGGTTCTCCAAAAGTGACCCACAAATTTAATGTCCCTATCTAAAATAATAGTCAATGGTAATCCATGAATTCTAACCACCTCCTTTAAGAACAACCCTGCAATGTATGAGGCATCATTTGTACTCTTACATGGTATACAGTGTGCCATCTTACTAAACCTGTCTACAACCACAAACACACTATCAAATCCTCTTTGAGTTTTGGGCAACCCCAACACAAAATCCATGTTGATGGACTCCCAAGGCTTGTTTGGGATTGGTAATGGTTGATAGAGACCTGCATTTGTACTACAACCCTTAGCCCTTTGACAAACAACACATCCTTCAACAAATTTTCTGATATCACTTTGCATCTTTGGCCAATAATAATACCTTCTTACCTACTCCAAAGTTTTGTCCACACCAAAGTGACCCCCTAAGCCACCACAATGCTTTTCCTTAATCAGATTAGTCCTCATAGAGCATTTGGGAATACATAACTAAGGCCCTTTAAACAATAAGCCATCTTGTATCAAAAAATTAGAATATTCTTCATGAAAAGTTCCATTGAACTGATTATAAATAGCATAGACTTCTTTGAAATCATCATCTCCTTCATACATACCTTTCAAAGTATCAATACCTACACTTTGGAGTTGGACTTCTTGAGCCAACAATGTTCTTCTGCTCAAAGCATCTGCCACCTTGTTTGACTGCCCCTTTTTGTGTTTGATGGTAAAGGTGAAGCTTTGTAAGTACTCCACACACTTCACATGTCTGTGGCTGAGCTTGTCTTGGTTGTTTAAGAACTGCAAAGCATGATTGTTAGTAAACATAATGAATTCCTTGGGTAGGAGATAGTGTCTCCACTTCTTCAATGATTGCACTATGGCATATAACTCCAAGTCATAAGAGGAATACTTTTACTTTGCCTCATTGAGCTTCTCATTGAAAAATGCAACAAGCTTGCCCTCTTGACTCAATACTGCCCCAATTGCAAACCCACTTGCATCACATTCAATGGTGAAAACTTTGTCAAAATTAGGAAGAGCTAGGATAGGTTGTTGTGCTACTCTATTTTTTAGATATTGAAAGCTTTTTTCTACCTCATCAGTCCATACAAACCTTTTTCTTTTATCACCTTTATTGTATCAAGGTTTGAGAGCATATATGACTAAAATTCTTCACAATTTTTCTATAAAAGGTACCTATGTCATGGAAACTTCTTACCTCACTGACTAATGTAGGAGTGGGCCAACTGAGAATTGCTTCCACCTTAGCAGGATCCATCTTCAAAGAGCCTTTTGAGATCACAAAACCAAGATAGACTAATTCTTCCTTCTTGAATTCGCACTTCTTCAAATTGATCATCATCTTTTCTTCATTCAACCTCTTCAAAACTAAGTCTAGATGCTGCAAGTGTTCCTCTTTAGTCTTACTAAACACAAGACTATCATCCAAATAGACAACCACAAACTTACCTATGAAGGGTTTCAAAACTTCATTCATTAACCTCATAAAAGTGCTTGGTGCATTTGAAAGCCCAAATGGCATGACAAGCCATTCATACAACCCCTCATTTGTTTTGAAGGCAGTTTTCCACTCATCCCCCTCTCTAATTTTGATTTGGTGGTAGCCACTTTTTAGGTCTATCTTAGAAAAATAACATGCCCCTCCTAAACAATCCATCAAATATTCCATTCTTGGTATGGGAAACCTATACCTTATGGTAATCTTGTTAATTCCCCTTGAGTCAGTGCACATTCTCCAATCTCCCCATTTCTTTGGTGCCAAAACGGTGGGGACAGCACATGGGCTGACTCTCCCTTATTAGGCCTTTATCAAATAACTCTTGGATTTGCTTCTTAATCTCTTCATTTTGTTGAGGGGTCATTTTGTATGCATCTTTGTTAGGTATGTTTGCCCCTGGTATAAAATCTATATGGTGTCTAACAACTCTTGTTGGTTGCAAAGAACTAGGGAGCTCATCTACCACTATGTCTTTATACTTGTTCAACAAGGCTTGGACCTTTGTTGTTGCTATCATGATAGACTTTGGTCTGATTAGAATGGCATAACCTTCTCCACCTTCCTCTTTCATGGTTTTCAAAAACTCTTTTTCCCCAACCAGCATTACACTAGACCCAACTTGTGTATCTACACCTTCATCTTGCAATGGAACAAGGGTGAATGAGACCCCATCCTTTTCAATCACAATGGTGTTCTTTTGCCCATCATGATTAGCCTTTATGTCATACTACTAGGGTCTCCCTAAAAGTATATGACAAACATCCATTGGGATGATGTCACACAATATTTTGTCTCTATACCCTCCTATGTTGAATTCCACCCATGTTTTCTCATTAACTAGGACCTGCTGACCCTTATTCAACCAAGAAACCTTGTAGGGAGTGGGATGTGGGATTATTTTTAGTTTTAACTTTTCAAACATCTCTAAAGACACTAAATTATCTATGGATCCAGAATCAACAACAACTTTACACACCTTACATTGAGATTTGCATGTGGTTCTAAACAAGGATTTTCTTTGTGGAGGCTCTTTTACCATAGGAACTTTGAGTAATGTTCTCCTCATCATTAGAGTTTCTCCAATTTCTAGAACAGTAGGCTAATATGGAGAGTTGACACTCTCATTAACTTTCTCTTGCACCAATTGAGTTCTCCTTTCTCCACCATGTGAAGTAGAAGGTTGCTTATCCAGACATTTCCATGCTTGATGGCCAAACTGATTATATTGATAGCATCTTTTTGAGAATGTATTTGAGCCTCTACCTTGACCATCAAATCTACCTCTATTGTTTGGTCTTCTTCCCCTGAATCCACCTCTCTGATCTGCCCCTTGTTCTTGACTACTGCTTAACTCTCCTTGTGGTTTTGTGGGCTGTCCTCTTCCTCCAAATGTTCCTCTACCCTTGAAGTTTTTTCCTCTGCCTCTACTTTGTTTCTCCTACCTTCTATTCAACCTTTCTTCTGCCCTGATTGCCATTTGAAAACATTCTTCCATTGTTCTTGGGGGGGTAAGGCTTAACTCATATTGTATATTGAACCTCAACCCATTTATGTACCTTGCTACTTTTTCCACATCATCCTCAACATGACCTTTCCTTATACTTAGCTTGTGAAACTCCTCTGTATAGGCCAAGACATCCATCTCTTTTTGTTTGAGGTTTTGAAGCTTTCTAAATGTCTGAATTGCATAATCACCAGGTAGAAATTGGCTCTTGATTTTAGACACCATTCTGTCCCAAGAATTGATTTTTGACTTACCCTTCTTCAACCTCTCTTCCTGCACATAATTCCACCAAGTTAAGGCATGGCCTTTCAACTTTGTTTTGGCAAATTTCACTTTTTGGTTGTTCTGCTACCTCCTCATAATCAAATAGTTATCAAGTGCATCTATCTAACCTAGCACCTCTTAACTATCCAACTTCCCACCATACATGGGCAATTCTATCTTCACCTTAGGAGTAGCTCCCCTCATAGACTTCAACAACTTTTCCATTCTCAATTCATTAGGTCCAACTCCTCCTCTTGGACTCTTTCTTGAGCGTTTTCATTCTCACCCCCTTCCTCTTCCTCTTCATCACTTTGGTCTCTGGTGACTACACCTCTTCTTTGATTGATTCAAGTGTTGTAAGCCTTGCAAGGACAACTTCCTAAGCCTCTTTTACCTATCTCAACTCCTTGGCATGCTTTTCTTTCAACTCTCTCACTTCTCGGGCTGTTGGATTACTTTTAAGAGGCATCTTTGTTTCTTTCAATCTTCAACCTTTTCCCTTATTGACCAAAACCTATGCTCTGATACCAATATGATGCAGAGCCTATTGAGGTTATTAAAACCAATCACAATCAACCAACTTTGCAATTTTGAAACTCTTACTTGATGGGTTTCTCTCAAATCCTTCAATTCCCCTAGTAGGACAGCAAACAAGTTTGTTTCACTATAACTGTTTAGAAATGGCCTCAATCCTAGAAAAAAAATACCATTCTAGATACCCTTAATGCCTCTTGTTAACATATCCATTTGTGTATAGGTTGTTGTTGGAACCAAACCCTCTAAATTGACTGTTACAATTTAATTAGGCCTAATTACGCCTGTTTTACAAAGCAAGTATGTAATCATAAACCCAAACCCCAAAACTCCACTTCAAGACATTAATCACATCTCATGGGGTCTGAATATGCCAATTTTGTCAGCTAGAACTATTCCCAATTCACCAAACTATCAAACCCCATGTCGATCTATGCACTTTAAGCCAAATATATAGAAAATTCAGACTAGGGCTGCCTCAAATTCAACCCCAAACTCCAACCTCGCTCCTGCAAATGCCAAATCTAATTTAAATCTTGTATCTACTTCTATTTTACCATTTTTTAGAATATTCCACGAGGTGAATGGGCTTCAATTCATGTTCTTTCAATCAAACCCTCTCAAACTAGGGTTTTTTGACTGTTTTACAGCTAAAATGCTCTAACTCCCTTCAATGTAATGAAAATATATCAACCAAAGCCAATGATAGATAATTCGCTCCTCTATCAATTCCAATTAATTTGGTTCATCTACAGGTCGTACTAGGCCGTACCATTCACTACAATAGCAAGAAAGCACTGGAAAGTGGAGGAAAACAAAGTATTCTTATTGTTTATTCCTTCAAAAAATGTCTTCAAAACCTTGCCTCAAACATTCCAGGCATATTCAAACATTTTCCTTCAAAAACTAACCGATCCAAACCTACTTTTCAAGTACTTGACACTTCAACTTCCCACACAAACCAAAAAATGCACATATTACATTGCAACTTTTTAACTTCCACAACTGACCCCCATGACTAAAAACATTACACATGGTCTAAATAGACCTTATTACAACCAAAAACTTGACTCAAGCACAAAATCCAACATTTACCCCATATTTACATTATGAGGACTAGGTGCCTCTGCACCAGATTTTAGGGGTATTATTTAGGGTTTTTGGGTTTTGGGAGAGAGAGAGGTTTAGGGATTCTCAAGTTTAGGGGTTTAGGGTTAGGCTTAAAGGGTAATTATTTTATAATTTCCCTCCAATCCTCCTAATCCTAATGCATTAGTCCACCCATCTCCTAATCCATCAATCCCTATCATCCATCCACCATATAACTCATTATCTAATCCACCATCAAACATTCTAAGCTCTAATCCATCAACCCATGAACGCTTGAAAAATTTTCGCCAAAGAGTCTTTACAAAATCCAAAATAAAAGCAAAGATATGGAGCCATCCAAATCCACTGATCCAATTTCATCCCCCTCTAACACTCTCAATCCTAATCCATCCGGGCCTCCTATATCCATTCACTCGATCCTAATCTAACCCCACAACATCTTCCATCATTATCCATCAACTATATGCTTATCCTAGTCCATCAACCCATGAATCCATGAAGGATGTGACCCAAGGACTATTAGCAAGGAATCTAAGAACATCATGTACTCAAATTCCTATCCTTGAAGCTAACAAAGAACCTCCTAATAACATGTATACCACTCCAACACCATCCATCCACTCCTATGTCTATCCATTTGCATTGAAGAGCTTCCTACCATAAGTCCAAGTCAAACCCATCATGTACGCATGTTGTTGAAAACCATCCAAAGATTATTGATCCTGGATCCAGAACCCATCACATCCATCTAAGAAACCCAATCGCTATACATAAGAGCCTAGTCCAAAGAATATGCAACACCAACCACCCATCCTAATCAAAATCCAAACATCCCATCTAATCCCATCTCTGTTCCCTTACCATCTCATGGTCAACCCCTTTGTACATTGATCCCATCATTAATCCTCCAACATCTCCTAGTGAACCCCCATCACCACCTCTTACTCCCCAATTCGATGAATATCAATGCATCCCCACTTACCCTATCTATATCTAATATTGCGCTATACATGCTTATCCTCCCTGTGATCAAGATATTATCTATGATAAAGATCTTATCCATGAGAATTAACCCACATCACTCCTATCCATCATCCCATTAGCCCTATCCATCATCTCGAGCTAGTCCTATTCATTATCCATCATATCCATTATGAGACAATTGTTCTCCAAGAAAACATAGGCAATCAAACAAATAACTTGGATCCTATCAAATCACA
>BSBN01000492.1:20000000-20031534 GCA_027924645.1 Cunninghamia lanceolata | reverse complement strand
TTCAATAGACTTGGTACTAGTTTTAGAATTTTAATGGCTCAATCATACCTCCAAGTTTTCCACTTGCTTTGATAATGCATTCTTGGTGGTTGTCTTAATTACCATCTAGCTTTTCCCTACTGCCAACTCTATTCTTGCTTTAGTCAATTTTGTTTTAACCTCTAGGAGTTATTTTTTAGTTGCTTCTACCTACGAATCTTTAGCTTCAATGGCTTTCTCTACAATTTTGGTGACCTAGCCTTCTAATGCCTTTATTTTCACTTTAAATGCTTTAAGTATGTATAGATTTTCAATGTCTGAAGCACTTTCTGTATAGATTTTCTAACTCTATCTCTCCATCTCTCCCTCTATCTCTTTCTATCTCTCCCTCTATCTCTTTCTATCTCTCCCTCCTCCCTCCTCTCTCCCTCTCTCCCTCTCCCTCTCCCTCTCTATCTCTCTATGTCTCCCTATATATCTCCATCTCTCCCTCTATCTCTCCCCCTCTATCTCTCTCTATTTCTCCCTAATATCTATCTATTTCTCCCTCTGTCTATTTATCTCTATATTCTCCCTCTCTCTATCTCTCTCTCCCTCTCTCCCTCTCTAAATATTTTTCAACAAATCCATTTTGTGCATATCTTGCAATCATGGTGTTATAGGTGAAAAGAGAGATGAATGCAAGCATGTAAGTATACTAGATCAAACCCTCTTTCACTACAATATTCAAGGACAAAATCGAGCCAAGTCACTACAAAATGGAGGAGGATTAAGCTAAAAATCTTGTGCTTTTATTTTTTAGGGAAAGATATGATTTAATCAAGACTTTTATCAAACCCTAGATTAAATGTGCACTAAACCCTAGTTCTATTATAAACAGAGCATAACTTTTGATGCAGGAGCATCCGGGTTCACGTGTAATCCTCATCAACCAAAAAGATTTGTTTTTACTTTCTTGTTGTCTATTTTGCTACAGGAGTTGCTTCAGAAGTGAATTGATCAAATTTGGAGATATTTCCTAAGGAAGTTGGCCAACAGATGGATTGATCTTAAAGAAGGCTCAAATGGGTATTTGCATCTCAAATCTGGTGAAGATTCAAGCAAAATTGGAGAAGTTATGCTTAAGCGGAGTTTTAGGTTGTTATTACACTTTGTGTTGAATTCCAGTCACACCAGAAATCCGCGCTAGTACTCTATAGGCGAGTCTATGCTAAAAATCTAAGACACCGACTTGTGCTAAAAAGCTTGTGCACTAAACATGTCTAGTGACCTTGAAATCTTCCGCTATCCGGTACCGGGTAAAATCCCCACCAGACACACTTAGCACTAAAATCTTGTCTGACTAGATTGGCGCTAAAACTTGCACCTACTGGACATGTTTGCTTGCCTTCAAAAACCCCACTGCCTAGTGACATCACTTTTCCACACTGCAATACTTGCTAGGACTTGGCGCTAAAAACAATGGTGACTGGATCTGTGCTGAAAAGTGACTGCACTGCATATGTCTGGAAGACACTTAAATACCCGCCAATCTGGTGACGTCAACAAACCCCGCCGGAGGTATTTTTGTGGCCCAGTGCTAAAATGAAGTCTTACTGCTTATGTCCGGTTGGTGGTCAAATCCACGCTTTGTTTGGTAGAGGTCAATTCTCCTACTTTACTGCATCAAGTCGGTGGCACCGGATATCCCTGCTACTGGTAAGGCATGAAATCCTCGCTGACCACCTAGAAAGCGCCAAAAGTCAACTTTAATCACGTGTACAACCATTTCAAGGACAAATGGTGGTATGACACATGGAAATATAGGTAATGAAGGTTGGTGGCCGCCTCAAGAGTCTTTAAATACATGGGTTTCATACTTTGGATGCAAATCTTCCCGAGCTTCTCCTTGGTCAATGATCTGTAGTACATTTTTTTGGAGCTTTCCAGAAGACTCCCAGGATTGCATGATCAATTTGGTTTGCATCTTGAAGTGTTGTAAGACTAAGGCCAATACATGTAAAGTGCAAATTGTATTCCTGTTGTAATCATCTCTTGCATATGAATAAAGAATCATTTGGGTTTGTCATCTTGTGTTAATCATTTGGCTGCTTGATCTGGTCGCTTGATAAAGCCCTTGGATCTTGACCGGCATTAACTTTCAAACCATGATAGATACAGACAATCCAAAAGAAGCACTAAGATTAGTGAACAAAGGAGAACCTGATTCCAGAAGTAGAGGTGTCGAAGGATGTCGGGGTGGGTTCCCAAGTCCTAAAAGTCCAAATCTCCTGAAACTCAAAACTAGAGAAACGTTACTGAGAGTGTCCATATGTTGTATCCAATATCTAATTCAACAAGAGGATGTTGGGGTGGGCACCCAAGTCTTCCGTAGGGGAATTTTCTGTAATCTATTTTTGGATCTTGAAACTCTATCCCTTAAACAATCTCCCTGTACCTTTACTTCTTCAATCCTTGCACATGTATCTTGCACACAAGAAGAAAAGGGGTTTGGGGGTTGTAGTGTTTAGGGATTTGCCTCAGTCAAATCCTGGGTTAGCATTCAAGCTTTCCCCACACTGTTGTTAGAGAGAGTGTATCCTTACAGAACAAAGGCTAAAGATAATCCAAATTATGATGAAATGATTCAAACAAAGATAATGTCACCTCGGAGGTGAAGTCCTTAGGAGGATGAAGAGTCTTCAACTCATAAGGATGTTGATGATGATTCCAAATCTGCAACAAACACGTACAACACAAACACAAATCTGCAACAATAACATAATGAATGCCTTGAAAGCTCTTTTGCCCAATATCATAACCTTGCTATCATCAACTTTTCACAAAATGAATTCAAACACTCACTTATATATGCTTTCCCATTAAACATTCACAAATTAATTGAAAAAGCCAACAAAGATAGACCCATTTAAAGGTCCTATGCTGACATGATTTAAATTTTACCTCGACCAATTAGGGCCATGCCCAAGTCCCTAGGTGCCTTTTTCATTTGGACTTAAATGATATTTTGCATGTATCATGTTAACACAGGGACCTAAAAGCTAAACTAGGAGGTAAAAAGGCATATGTCCACTTTTTACTCCATAACATTTAGCCCCCACTTTAATGTGTGTGTGATCTTATGATTCAACACATGCATTAAAGTATGGTCAAAGCATATCAAAACACATCAAACACAAGAGTGAAGACACACTGTAAGTTTGAAAGACTATTTGTATCCCCCAGACTTAGTCAAACATAAGAATACACTTAGCAGTCACATAAGACATAGTGAATACAGTAAGGAAGCACACAATACATGAAAAAAGACAATGAAAGGATGCAATACACAGAGAAGACATGAATGCAGTCACACAAGACACAAAGAATACATGAAGAGAAGACATGATTAAGTAATTACATATATATAATGCTAACTAAAATAAACAAAACACATAACATGTGGGGGGGCTCATCGCCACACGTCTTTAGACTATGCCAGAAACATGTAGGACATGCAAGGAAGACACATAAAACACATGGTATACATGAATGTCGCATAGTATGTCGTCGACACACTATACGTCTTATACACAGAAAAACACAGGTGATAGGGAAGAGCTCATCACTACTCCACTATCTAAAACATGCCAAACAACCTGATGGTTGAGCTATTCTACCACAATCACCAAAGACACGCTTAAGGGTGAATGACTCAAGATCCAACCCCACCTCACAATGATGACTTTATTAAAAAGGATGTGCACTTGCTCAAGAGATACACCATCCCACCTTTTGTAGAAGGGCTTTCAAAATGCAACCCCACCTGCATCACGAAGATGGCTTACAGTGAAAAGGAAGCATGTGCTCAATAGATCAATGTACACAAACACGCTTTGTCAATGTAAAAAGCAATAAGCAGTTACCATGACATTGCTCCCACCTTAAAGTAGTTGATCCTGCTTGTTGATATCAAGCACATTAAGGTAAAGTGAAAACATGCAAGGGAACAAGAGATTTTGCAAAGCCCATGCCCCCAAAGTGACATGTACCATGATCGCTGCATGTTCCCACAAACACATCAATATCATTTGCTAAGATAATCAACAAGATATAAGCTTTGGTTAGAAAATCTTACTCTAACATGGAAACAAAATTAATTCATGAAAGCTATATAGAAATCATATCACATCATAGACCAAGGCTACACTTGCAGGTTCGGAACTGAGTATATCCATGAAGTTATACGTAGGTATCTCAAAATTGAGTGTAGTGACAAGGTGAGATACAAAACAATCCAAAGTGCATAAAAGTAGATTTAGAGTATTGCAAAGGTTTGTTACAACAAATTCCACAATATGAATCACAACACAAAGTGATTCTACTTGTCAAGCATCAGTAATATATATCAACCCCATCTTCATATATGGACTAGGTCCATTTTTTCTTTCTTGCTGAAGGGACGCATAGTCCTTATCAATATTTATTTGTTTTCGTCAACCACCAACTAGTAGAGTCACTGAAGAATTTAAACAATAAAATGAGAGAGAAGACAAGAGTGACTTGGGTTTACAATATGGGAAGATGCCCCCAAGACATCCTCCACAACATTATGCCCCCAAGGCACAACACACAACAATAAAATAGATGAGAGAATAATAGAAGAATAGAGAAACACATAGAAGATTGGTCACAACAGAGGCAATCTCATCATATCCTTGACCTTACAAGAGTATCAAGGGTCATTCAAAGAGACCTAAACAACATATAACACAACACCGGGGAACACTACACAACACTATTAACATATATATCTAGGAGGAGGACACCCTGGAGAGCAATTAGAATAGGTGCTACATCGAGTGTGGCAAAATGAGGGAGAAATACTTACCTGATTCAATGGGATATTTCATGGCGGACAATCCTTGTCTATCATCTCAGGATATATCATATTCGATCTTGGACTTATTGATATTGTATTAACATTAAGTTTAGGATGATGATAAGATTTGGTGGGCTTCAAAGAATGGTATCCAATACCAGTTGAGTAGTTAATTACAACAACTTGTAAAGGTACTTGGATTCCTTGTTGGTTTACACCACAACCATTGCCTATGTATTTGCAATTTTTATAAAGGATTTGAAATCCACTACCATAGAGATAATCCATCTTTTGTGAGTAAGACGGGGCCTCCCAAGTCTCATAGTCTATAGTGTAAGTGGAAGTATTGTCTTTCTTTTCTACTAAAGAAACTTTAGGTTTCTTAGGTAGTTCCAAAGATTGCTTGGATGACATCAATGCAACTTTTGATGTGTCAGCATTATTGAGTTTATATTCCCCTACAAAGGTAGGAGTAAAATCTAATGAACCCCAATCATCACCAAAAAGTGCATTCGATGTTGAATCTTGCACAACATTATCTGCGACAAGAGGTATTGATGAATCAACTTTTAAGTTATTCAAAGTCTTATGATTGATTATTTGTTTTTATGTTTCAATTTGTAAACATTACTTTTTGGCTCTGGATCAGCTTTGATGGTGTGAAGTTTACCTTCATAAATAAACTTTATTGATCGATGAAGGGTAGATAGAACTACCCCCATGGCATGAATCCATGGTCTACCTAGAATGATGTTATAGGAAAGTGCATTAGGCATGACATGGAAAAGGATAGATAATGTCACCGGTCCAACCTTTATGGGTAAAGTTATGGTACCCGGGGATTGTCTACCAACATTATCAAAGCCACAAATGTTAAGTTTATCGAGTTTGATTAAAGATTTATCAACTTTAATTTTGTGTAACAAATCAATGCCACAAACATTAAGAGCTGATCCATTGTCAATCATAACTCACTTTATCAACTTTTTGTTTATTGTGATAAAGATTAGAAGAGGATCATGTTGATTTTGAACTTCAATTGACAGTAATTTATGTTTTTGGAACAGAATATCCATTTTTTTCGCATGCATACAATCTAATAGAGCTGCTATATGATTAGGCTTAACAACATGTGGTACAATCACCTTTTGTAAAGCTTCCTGGAGCATTTCATGGTATGTAAGTGATGTTTGTATGAGTTCCCAAAGAGAGATCTTAGCTGGAGTAACACAAAGATGCTCAACAAGATCATAATCTTGACCACCTTTATGAGTAAGACGAGGTGGTAGAGGAAGCATAGGTTGAGAAGTTGGTAAAGTGATCAGAATGTTTGACTATTGTTTAAATTGTTTATTATTTCATGTATTGTATGTGTGAGCAACCACATTATGATAGGGTTGTTGCGACACATTTTGATACACTTGATTTCCTTGAGTAATTTGTTTTGCAAAATTAAGAATGCAACCCAGGGGTCTAGGTGGTGTTGGAGTACCTTGAACCGTAATCACCGGTTTGAAGTGAGGAGGCACATTGGGTGCCCCATGCACAATGAGTTTAGGAACATTAATACACTTATCCATTACCCCCTTAGTAGGTGGAATAAGCCTATTAGTGATGATTGAATTAACATTGTTTTTACTTTGATTAATCTCAGCATCTATTCCCAAAGGATTTAATGTGAGAGACCTTTCTTCATCCACCAATGCTTCATCTTTTGAAAGGAGAGCATTGGAATGAAGAGAGGGTAGGGTTATTTCAGCCTCATATGTCTTAGAGATAATATCCATGACATCGTCATGAAATGTAGTAGAAGTAGAAGAAGAATCATCACCATCATCTTTCTCATGATAACTCATGGAGATGAAATTAGTAAGGTTTTCTAATATTGAAGGATATGCATTTGAATGAGAGTTATGAAGTTATTAAAATTAGATACATAATCAAGGATTTCAAATGAAGAGCATTTAAAGATATCCTTAGCATACATGGATTGTATATGAGTTAAAACATAAGGATGCATATTGACAAATTTGTAAAAACTTTTAAAATCTTTAATATATGCATGCAAAGATACCAAAGAGGAACAATTAGAAGGTGCCATGATGAAGTGTCTTTCATTTATCAAATGCCACCAATATGAGAGACTACACCACAACACTAGTTTGAGGAAATCAAGTTTTTGAAGCTTTTTACAAAGAACAAAAAATACACTAGTTTAACTACAAACAAAGTAAATATGATGTAGATAGTGCTACACAACGAGGCAATATGAATGATTAAAAGTTTTCTCAAATAGTTGTGAAGAAAGTGTGTAAAACCCTTAATGTTGAAATACACACCGTGTAATTGCAAAATTTGAAATTTGAATGCAAGGGTGCCAAATGATGCAACACTACAACTCAAAATATGATTTGAATGAGTGTTTAAAGAGAGCAACAAAATCTAAAAAAAAGGTTTTGACTACCAACCCTAGCTTTTGTAAAAAACTAGGTTATATGAAAAATACAAGTTTTCCACAAAACCCTAACAAATGAGATCTTCAAATACAAGATGTGATATCATGAAATGATTAATTGTTGTAATTTACTTCAGATCTAACATAAAAATAAGAAAATCTAATGTTTCCAATGATATGCAATGAAAGTAATGCAAAACTATGCCTTTATCCAAGCCTAGAATGCTTATTGTTTTCAATTTTTTCAAAATGTATGCAAATTTTTTCAAAGTATTATATGAATTAATGCAAGATCTGATTTGAACACTCAGAAAGATGAAAATTCTTAAAACATGGGTTCACCAAAATGTTATAGGTGAAAAGAGAGATGAATGCAAGCATGTAAGTATACTAGATCAAACCCTCTTTCAGTACAACATTCATGGACAAAACCAAGTGAGGTCACCGTAAGCACCAAAATCATGCACAACCTCCATGAGGACCCCTATGATGCGTCACAATCCTTGTCACATACATGTAAGTGTGAAATAACATCCTCTCAGCAACAATTTTCTTGGTGATGTGTGTTTTCTTCCTCCTTGTGTTATTTCCCCTTTGTCATTTTCTCTCTCTCTCTCTCTCTCTCTTCGCTTTTGACACTTTTTGACACTTGTCGATTTGCATTTCATGTGCTTGCGACCTAGTTCCTAAGCCTTGTATGCATCTTGTAGGCATGTTTTCACCTTTCCTTAATGTTTTGCATCCATTCCCACCCCTAGAGGCCTTCTAGAGGTCCTCCCTAGCCATCTCCAACTTTTGGTTTTCAGTTTCACTCAACCAATCCAAGTCTCCCCTATTATTTCCAAATCTCCCCAAGGAGATCCTACTTTTGCAAGTGGGAATTTGGATTTTGACACATGATTGACCTATTTCTAGAGGTAGATCCCTTTCTTTTCACCTCCCCTTCCATATCCCATCATAGACTTTCACCCAGGTGCCCTCCTTTGAGGGTTTCCATGGGTCGCCCCTAGGAAATGCTGATTGATGAAAGGGGCAACCCATGGGCGACCCTATCATGTTTTCCATCCATGAGTTCACTTGAGTTTCTAGCTCAAAATAGCTTTGTTTTCACCTGTTTTTCTTCCTGTTTGCATGGAATTTCATGCCAAAGATAGAGTTAACTATTTCATGCACCCACACATGCATATTTAGCTCTTTTTCATCTTTAGTTATCAATTCATGCATTCTTATGCATTCCTCTCTCTTCACTTCTTCTTGAGTGATACATTATAATTGGGCAGATAACTCCAATTTTAGCCCAGATCACTCTTGTGTCTTCTAAGTTAACTCTCCAATCAAATTGAGTTAACTCTTCTTCTTCTTCATCACCTCTCATCCCTTCTTCTAACCTATAAATACCCCACTCCATCAAACACAAAGGCAGACAATTTCATTTGTGCACACAGTTCTTGTAGGTTATTGCTCTCCAAATCAAGGATTCTCATGCTCATACATGACATTAGAGCCTTTTTATTTTATTTGTTATCTCATTTAGATTTTCTAAAAGATCATTTTTTCGTCGATACCCTGCTCACATCACAAGCCACAGTGCTCATCAATCTCTCATTGAGCTCATTTCAAAGCTTCAAAGCTTCTTTTGCTTCTCTTTTCTTATTGTCGCTAAGAGGATCACCCCGCTGTTGCAAGAGGATTAGAGGTTGCCTATACAAGGATATCTGAGGGTAGTGGAGGCTCATGCATCTCTAGGTTCCTTCATGCTTTTTTTTAATTTTGTAGTAATTAGATACTCAAAACTTTGCTCTTGGGATAAGTAAATACATGTTGCTTTTTCCTTGATAGGTTAAGTAGATTTGCATTGTTAAATTAGTTTCCCTTTCCTTTCCCTTTCCAAACTTCATAGATTAAAAGCAATCTATATTTCCTAGATTAAATTGATCCA
The DNA here is from genome assembly GCA_027924645.1 of Cunninghamia lanceolata. NCBI lineage: Eukaryota > Viridiplantae > Streptophyta > Pinopsida > Cupressales > Cupressaceae > Cunninghamia > Cunninghamia lanceolata. The sequence goes on along the minus strand of BSBN01000492.1, from coordinate 20,022,300 downwards.
CCTATTCAGAAAACAAACAAAAACATAGATTACATTGCATTAGGTAATCTCATACTAGTTTGCATACATTTTCTAATTCCTAGATTAAGAAAAAGCACTTTAATTTCCAAAAACATAAAATAGCACAAAAAAAAATGTTTTGCACTCATACAGGCTTGCATGCATACAAAAATAGAAAAGAACAAAAACATTAGCAGCATAGAAGGATTACAAATGCTTGGGCCCAACACAAGGTCAAGTTTAGTCAACGTTAGTCAAAACCCTTGGTTTCATCACAAGGTCAAACAAAGCCAAACAAAGTCAAACCTTAGGTCGTAAAATCCCTAAGTTGAAACCCTAGGTCAAGTCAAGGTTAGCTTAAACCATCTCTCTTGTTTAGGCTCATGAATGTGCCCTGAACTTAGAAGTGAGTGGTTGAAGGCAATCCTCGATGAGATAGAGGAGATCCACCCTAGACAACAAGACCAACTAGTCATTCAACAATAATAGGAAAGATTTAGAGAACTTCAAATACAAGCAATCATCCAACGACATGAACGACAATGCCAACTTGAACAAAGCATCAATGAGAATAACAATCAACCCACACAACGTTGGAACATTAGAAACCCCAAAAGGATAATGGTGACTAGTGACCCTTCGGGTCATATAGTTACCTTTACAACTATGGTCACAGAACACTGCATTCAAACAAAAGCATGACAACACAGGCCCCAAGACTGGCTGACCCCTCTCTGTGAAGTCCAGCTCTTCAATGAGTTAGACCACCCTCGTGTCTCACCTCCTCTCGACTGGATACTTCCATGAGAGTGAGAGTGGCATGGAGGTTCACCCCGTGGAAAGGAGAGAGGGTCCGTGTGCAAGCCAAAGCCGACTCAACCGCCCTAGGCCACTGAGTCATGATTTTGAGTGTACATATTTTGGTGAACCTGACGTGAAGAGAAAAAACTTTTGTTTATGCTTTTTGCATTCCAAATGCTCAGATACCATTCAAATATCAAACACTTGGCACTTCAACTTCAAATGTTTCAAACATTATAACTTTCTTCTTCGTAACTACCTTCATCACTTCTGTTGTTGTTGCCTTCACCTTCGCTCATTCCATTTATTCTATGGTGTCTATTGCACCCATGAATATGATGGAACTAGACTTTAACTTAAGGAATGTTTAATCTAGGGAACCAAAAACTCCCTCTTTTGATAGGTATGTGCCACCTGACCCAAATGCACTGATCTCAAACTGTTATGACTATGAAGACTCTGACTATGAGCAACACCGAAGAGAACCTAGGCAGTCTCTGCCTTTTAACAATCCTACATGGGATTCTAGTCCAAACTTGCTGGTTGGAAGGGTGCGATCCTTAGTCAGGCAGGAAAGATTCAATTGATTAAAGCTTCCCTTCAAAACCCACATGTTTACTCTATGTCCCTATTCAAAGTTCTTGCTAAAGTTAGAGAGAGAATTGAACAAATCCAAAAAAGATTCCTTTGGTCAGGAACGGAGGAGAAGAAAAGAATCCCGTTAGTCACTTGGGACACGATTTGTAAGCCCAAAGCTTATGGGGGTCTCGGTTTGAGAAAGCTTAAAGACTTCAAATTTGCTCTCTTGGCTACCAATGCTTGGTGATTGATGAATGAGAAGAAAGAATGGATGGAAATTGTGAAGAATAAATATTTGACAGGGTTCAATAACTTCAGGGAAGCGTTGGACTGCCCCAATCTACCAGAAGGTTCTAAAATCTGGAAAACATTTTATAGGCAAGAGATATTATTAAGAATGGTTCTAGATGGAAGATTGGGGATGATATCAAGGTGGATATCTGGAAGGACTTGTGGTTCAGTAACTCCCCTCTCAATTAGCAGGAATGGGTGAGTCCTTTTGAAGAAGTTTTCTCCTCTACCTTTGGTCCAAAGGTCATGGACTACATTTCTGAGGGCAAATGGAAAAAACTTCCTGACTGTTGATAGGCTCATGGATGATTTTCAAGCTAGGTTAAATCTCTTCCATATTCCTCTTGACCGGAAAGAGGATCAACTCATTTGGTAGGCTACTTTCTTTGGGCAGTATTATGTTGTTTCTTCTTTCAATGGCCTTATCCCTCAGGTGATTGTACCTCCCTTTTGGGCTAGATTGTGGGATGATAAAATTCTCCCTAAAGTTAATATATTATTTTGACTGCTGGCTCAAGATAGGGTGCTAACGTTAGACAACTTGTGTAAGAGGGGTATCTCGGTGGTTAATAGATGCTCCTTATGCCTTTAGAACTTAGAAGATTCCTTTCATTTGCTCCTTGCTTGCCTTTACTCTCTGGAAGTTTGGAATATGATCCTGTTTTTGTGGAAACTAAGCTGGACCTTCCCTAATTCTTCTGAGCAGTTGGTTTCTCAATGGATCTGCCCCGTGCCTAATCCTTCCCTCAAATTTCTTTGGTCCCTGATAGTCCCTCACATTGCCTGGAGCCTCTAGAAGGAGAGGAATAATAGAGTGTTCAGGAATAGTAGCCTGACTCTGGAAAACCTATTTTTCAAGGCTATCAGGAGCATTAAGGAGAATTTTAAAGTCAGGATTGAAGAATAGTTAGCTCATGAAAAAAGAATAGAGGTTTCTTAGGTGGAATATGATATTTCTAAGAATTGGAATATCAAAGTGGATATTTCCATACCTTTTAAAAGAATGAAACAACCTAGAGGAAAAGTGGTATGGAAACTACCTCCTAAAGGGTGGATCAAAATTAACTTTGATAGGGAAACTAAAGGGAATCCCAAAGCTGCAGGTAGTGGGGGAGGGATAAGAGATGATCTTGGTAGGTTCCTTGTGGCGGTGGCACTCCCTCTGGGTACCCAGACTAACCACTATGCCGAAGTTGTGGTGGCCCACCACACTATAGCTCTGGCTCAAGCTAAGGGTTATAGAAAAGTTTGGGTGGAGGGTGATTCTAATAACATCATAAAATGCCTCAAGAATATCACCAAACCTAGTTGGTCTATAGTGCAACCTTAATCGAAGATGCTATTTTGATTATGGGAACCTTTGAAGCCATCCATATATCTCATATTTTCTGTGAAGGCAACAAGGTGGCAGATATTTTTGCCAACCTAGGGGTTAATAGCCAATCAAAGAGCATATGGGAGGAAATTAAAAGAATCTTGAGCAAGGCAAAGGAATGTATTTTAAATGATGGAAAGAATGGTACAAAGATTGAAATTTAATAAGGAGACCATCATGAGCTTGAAGGGTTCGAAGGCTACTCCCACCCAGAAAGGTCTATTCACACAGATTATGGGTAGAGATAACGACAAGACTCTCTAGTATAGGCTTCAGTGCATTCTTGTTTTCATTTTGCTCTGCATTGATAGTGAATTTTACAGAGGTCAAGGTTTTAGTATGGGAGGAGATAGGAACAAAATCGAGCCGTCGTCCTGCGAGGGGACCTATCAAAAATAGAATGTCTAGAAAAATTTGGAGGAAGGGGGTTTAACTCCCTATATGGAGAAACTTCATGGTGCGGACCCTACTGCTATGGCATTATTTGTGAAGAGCTATAGAAATAAAAGCGTCTCTATGTATGGATGGGAGCTAGTCATCACTGAAGAACTTATTGCCTCTGTTTTCGGTCTTTCGACCAGAGGGAAGAAGTTCTTCCATGAGAGGAAATATAGTGAAGAAGCCCTTAACAACTTCTTTAAAGGCAGCGAAAGGGATAAGTTGGTGAAGATGTAGTCGGGAGGGTATAATCGCCTCTTTATCAAACCTATTTGGGCTGAGGTGGCTAAAGTGATCATGAGATACATTACTCTGGATGGAAGGTACATTGCTATTTATAGTTAGCATTTTAATCTACTTAATCATTTCCGCCATGGTATGCCTATTTCTATCCCTTTCTACTTGCTTTCCTCTTTGGAGTATGGCATTAAAGAAAATAGCGGAAACCCTAAGCTGCCTATCTTGCATGAAAGTCTCATTTTACTAATAATGGAACACATGAAAATTAATACTCCAAGAAAAGGGCCTAAATTTATTCATAGTGGCAAAAATAAGGGGTGTGTGGAGTTGAGCATGAGTGAGTATGATTCCCAAATGGATGACAAAGAGTGAAAATAGGAAGAAGAGGATGATAGTGAAGCAGAGTCTTCTAAGAAGAGGAAGAGAACTCAGAAAAGGGAAGTAAACATTTCTTGGTTTGACAGGTCCAACACTAGTGATGACTTTGATTCCTCCATTAAAGAGGTGTCAGGTAAGAGAGCTATGCCTGCGAAAAGGAAAACCCCTACTCCTGCGAAGAAGGGTAAGAAAATCTTGGAGAAAGATAGCGACAAAGAGTGGGAGGCTCTTGGTAATGTTAACATCCCCTAGAAAGAGGGGACCAGTTCAAAACAGGGGAAACGGGAAAGATCGTGTGAGAAGGGAGCTGAAAGTGGGTTGGAAACCCAGGGAAAAACAATGCAAATTCCTAAACCTAGAGTGGGCCTGAATTTTCCTAAAATCCATGATCCTTCAACCAAACTTCCTCCTGATTTTGACAATATTATAACCTAGGCCAGTCACAGAGACCAGATTGAGGAAGTGTTTGATTTGGTGAAGAATGTTGTTAACTCCTAGCACAAGATGACAAAATGATTTTTCCTCGAGATCAATAGGATCAATATTAAATTATAGTTGATGCAAGAAAGCTTGGGGAGAGGGAATAACATTACTGTGGAGCAGGACACTTTGATCTTCAAAAACTAGGAAGCTATCCTAAAAATAGAGGAGATAGATAGGGAGCTGGGTAGGATGAGGGAATATTTCAGTACCAGAATTCAATATTTGGAAGAGAAACTCATGGAGGTGAATAGAAATTTTGAAAAAATGATGCACATCAGTAAACAAACTATTCAGAATAGTCTCAACGGTATGAAGATGTTGATTGAGAAGCTGAAAGAATTGAAGAAAGAGTACTTTAAAGAGTTTAGGTCTGAGGATATCTTCAATGTTGAAGGCTTGGGTATACAGGATAAAGAAGAGTATACTAAAGGTACCGGTAAATAGGTAGTTACTGAGGATTTGGGTGGTCCCTCTACCCGCACTAGGGGGATCAAGAGGAAGCAGTTTGAAGCTGAAAAGAATGATCTGATTGACTTTGCCAAAATGCATGAGACCTTTTATGAAAAAGAAATGGAGGCAGCTGAGACCCTGAAGAAGATGAATTAGTTTTTCTTGGTCTGTTCTCTTTTTTTCTATGTTTTGGCTAATAGGCCATTCTATATGTACACACATCTTGTAACTGGCAAAAATTTGGTAGTCCCCAAAAAATTATTTTTTGGTCGTCAATATAAAATAAGCATTAAAACATTGTCATTTAATTATTACGGACAAAATAGCATTTGTAATAGACAAAACAAAATATAACATTGTCTATTGAATTTCCCAACTTCAGCTATTCTAATCTCTTCCCCTGCTGATACCAGAGACTCTGACCAATAGCACCAGATGCCCCTAGGTTTCTCTATAACCATCGTATATAATTGTTTATATTAGAGAATCATTGTAGATTTGTTCTTGAAGTTCTAGAGGCGATGGTGGATAAAATCAGAGTAGAGCATGTGGGAATTCAACTCTCTCCCTTTCTCACTTAGAAGCCTATGACTAAAATCTGGAGGTGCTGGAGATTTACATGGCAAAGGCTCTGGATAAAATAAATGTTCAAAACAATCAAAATATATGGGAAGTCATCCATATCTGAAGAGTAGGTTATAAAGAGAGTTTGCCGTGTAAACCAAGAAACATAATAGCGAGACAATCGAGCAATCAATAGAGGGAATGGGAGCACACAAGCGGTAGATCTGGCAACAATTTCAGATCCCCAATCAGAAAATGAGTTGGCTGAGCCAGAAATTGATCGATGTGGTAAACAATTGTTTGTTTGCTAGAATTTTCTGATTTTAAATATCCTAGGAAAAAGATTCAAATCTAGCAGCGATCCAGGTAGGCTTAGAGATTTCGGATTTGAATACTCATTTCATTTTTCTATCACAAGATCTTGAGAAGGGACCTGTTTACTGGGGGCAAGATTCTATTTTATCAAGGGTTTGAGGGTTTCTGGAACATCAACGCTAGGGCTAAATGGCTCCACTAGCACCGAGATATGCTTTACAAATGAGTACTATAGCCCTATTTGTTGTTATTTTTCTATTTGGGTTTGTTTTACCTAGAAGTTATATGCTATTTTGATTTGACTATAGTATTGTTCCCGTTGATACCTTTGGTAGTGCCTCCATCACCCACAAAGTGTTTGGTACATGTTGCAACATTTGACCTGATACATCCATTCCATGTAATAAATTCATTAATGAAATAAAAGAAATGCTTAGATTCCACTTTTGTAAAAAGCCAAAATGCCAACAAATATAAAAGAGACTCACAAGGAGATAGGTAAAAACATATCAACTCATTAGATAAGTTGAACAAATCACATTTCAAATAGGGAGAGGGATAGGGATGAGGAGCTTACTGTCCCCCTATAAAGGGAAACCCCTTTGTAGCATTTGAAGGAGGTTGCCCCTGTAGACCAAAAATGAATTCTATCATTGCTTTAAGAATTCTTGGATCCTCACTGTAGCTCTCATAGCACTGTCCACATCTAGGATCTCTATTGTAATGTCAAAAAATGTCCCCTTGGGAGCTTTTCCCTCATAAGGTTTAGCTCCTGGGTCTTTAGCATGCATTTAGGGTATTTTAGTTTATATTTTAGCATCCCGATGGAATGAGACCTGGGTTTCATGGCAAATGGGACCTAGGAGGACCCCTTGAGTTGGACCTAGGAGGACCCCTTGAGTTGTACCCTACCTAAAATAGGGGGGAGGACTTGGGCACTCGTGCCCTAGTCCTACCCTATTTTAGGGCAGCCCCAATTTCCAGGTGTCGATTTATGGCCGTTAGTTGGTTCTTTTACTGACACGGTAAAGTTTAATTTTTAAAATCTTGGCGAGAATGCTTGTAGGTGCATATATAAGCATGTGTAGGCATTCATTTATAAACTAGATGATTACTAGCAAGCTATTGTGTTCTCAATGTGATTCAAGGTTTTCTATTGTGTTGCAAGAGTAGACTTGTATGTTTTATGTGTTGATATTTGCATATTTGAGCATCAATCTTCTCATGGCATGAAGAGCATCTTCCTCCATGAGAGCTTCACTACAAGGTGACATATCATTATGTTTTTATAATTGATTCCTTTGGTTTTTGGCCTCTACCTCACAAGGGCACGCCCACTTTATCTGATAATGGTGTTCAGAGACTTAAGTGTCCTCTGGGGCTTAACTAAGGCAAGCCTCTAAACACCATAACCCCCAAACCAAGTCTTGTGATTGCAGGTTATAGGAGATGCATTTGGGAAAAGTGGAGTTGTAGGAAGGATTGGTAGGCATCAGGGATTCAGGATCTGAAGAAAAGTTAGACAAAGGAGCACTTCCAGGACTAGGGTGCCCGCAACAGTGTCCTTCGCAAATAGATTTTAGGAAACAAAAGTTACAAGACTGATTAGTGTCAGAAGGAGGTCCAGATTCCTCAAAAAAGTAGGTACCTTGGACTTGGGCGCCCACACCATAGTCCCTGACTATTCTGCCTCAGAACCCCGAAAACAAGTATTCTGTGATTTGTTATTTTACTCCCATCTGCAAGAGTTTTTTCTGTCTTTTGTCAATTTGTTGTCGTATTTGCATAATTAGGGTTTTAATGGTTAATTGGACATAAGAGAAGGAAAATTAATAATTAAATTCCCTAATCCAAGTTTCCCTTCATTTTCAAGTGACCTAGGGTATGATAGTGCTCGCCACTCAACCCTAGATCCTTCAATGTTAGGGTGAAAGGAGGATTCAAACATCTAAACAACAAAAGATTAGCAAAATCTAATTTTACACTAAACATTTTGGTGAACCCATGTTTTTGGACTTAAATTGCAACTTGTTAAGTGTTTGTTCTCAGATTTGGTGTGATTTCATTCATTCATTTGGTCATTTATTTTATTGCATTGAGAAAAAATCAAAAAAATTGAAAAATTGGAAAAATACAAAAAAAATGCATTGTTTGGCTTACTAAATTGCATCAATTCTTTCTAAATTTTCCTAATTCATGATTTTTACATCAGATCTGATATAAACTATAGAAAAATCCAAAAAATTAGAAATTTACATTGCATTTTCATCATTTAATTGCTAGGGTTTTGTGGAAATTTTGACAATTTTATATAACCTAGTAATTCTAAAATCTAGGGTTAGTAGGCAAAATCTTTTATAAGATTTTTCTACTGATTTTAGAGGCTCATTAAAATTTAATTTGGCTGTATTCTTGCATTTTAGTGTGAATTTGCATTTAGATTTAAAATATTTGCATTTTTGCATAGAAAATTTCAACAAAAAACTAGCAATTTTGATGCATTTTCATTAAATTTGCATGGGCATTTTACATGTTAAGGATTGAAAATTATTTTCAGATCTGATAGTAAGACAATTTCATCATAAATCAGACTTCAAAGCATTCACATAGTATTTTGTGTTAAGATCTTAAACCTAGGGCTTCAAAAACAACAATTTTCACTAAAATTGGCCTTATTGAATCTATAAACTTGCACTATAGGTGTGTTGTGAAGGATATTTTTGCATTAATTTTCTATTATCAGGGTAATCATTTTCTTCCCCTCATAAAAAGCTTCACAACACCCTTTTATCAGGCTCTTGTAGTGAAAATTTTGCAAAAAACTACACATTTTGGCTATTTTTGGCCCTAGGGTTGACCTAGTTTGCACTCCAAGAGTGTTGTGATAAATTTTATGGATTGAGGTGACTGATATTATTGATATTATTTGTTTTACCTCCTAAAATTTCTTACAACACCCCTTTTTCTAGGTCTTGGAATTGAAAAACTGTGAAATGTTGCATATTTTGCTATATTTTCACTAGGGTTTGACCTTAAGTGGCACTAAAATCATGTTGTGCTGGGTATTTTGGCACAAAGTGGCTGTTATTACTGATATTAGTTTCTATCCATCATCATTTTCCTCACAACACCCTTTGTTATGCTCTTTTGCATTGAATTTTGGTGAAAAAAGTGCCTATTTTGACATATTTTTGCTATATTTTGACTTGGCATTATCTTGGATTTACATCAAGAGGGTGTTGAGAGTGATTATATTTCTATTTTGGATTGATATCAGACATATAACTTTCTGCCCTTTGATTGAAATCCTTACAGCATCCTTTTGTGTTATTCATTTGCATTGAAAAGTATCGAAAAATCAAATATTTTGGGCTATTTTTTTGCTCTTGTCTTGCACCAATTTTGAAAAGCTTTCAAGAATATGATTTTGAATTGGTTTGAGAATATAAACATGGCCTCTAATAATAACAAAAACAATAGGTTCCCTCCTAGACCTTACATGAAAAGAAAGGCTCCTGAACCTGCAATTGTCTTCACTCCTCATGATAGAACAATTGGTGATTCCGAAGGACCTCTTTACATCACCATGAAGATAATGGGAAATAATGTGGAGGGAACTCTAATTGATCCTAATTGCATGACTAATGTTGCCACTGAAAAATTCCTCTTTTCAAATCAATTAATACAAGGTCCTTATGGCCCTTCGAACTTGATGATTAAGACGCATAAGGGAACCTTTATCAAGCCTTTGGGTAAGATATCTTTGTTAGTAACACTATCTAGAAAATATGTCGAACAATGGTTTGATGTTGTCCCTGTTTCTGACCTCTATCACATTAAATTGGGACATCCATGGCTAAAAGAAATGAAAGCTATCCCTTCAACAATACACCATTGTCTGAAATTCCCTCTGGATGGCCATATAATCACCGTCCCTCACAACAAGGATAAGCCTTTGGTTCAGCAAAAACATTACAAGTTGAATTACTTTTGGGATAAAACTAAAGTACCTAGTCCTCCTACACAAGAAATGACAAAAGATAAATAATCCGCATGTGAAGAGAACTTTAGACCAAAAGGACAAGGTCCCTATGCTGAGGTTCCTCCCCCAAAATCCTTACAAAGATCGGGAAGTCATTGTCAACAACAAAGTGTTCCACTGTGACAAATGAGGTTTGATCCTGGCACTTCATCTTCTAATTTGTATAAGCCTATGAAAGAGGATAGCCCCATCTTACAAAAGATAAGTGGTAAAACAAAATGAATTAGAAAAGAAAAAGAAAGAAGAAGAAGAAGACAAGAATATGCTATAAACCTTGCCTCTCAACAAGAAAACATTGATCCCAATATTCAACCAAACAAAGATGATCCTAATGATGAACAAGAGATGAATTTGGCTATGGTACCATATGTCCCACTATCCTCCAACATTTGGGAGTGGGAAGATGACGACGATGATTTTCTTATAGACAACTTCTAGCCCGGTAGGGGCCCTACAGGTAAGTATCTCTAAACCTTTATCTCTCTCATGATGTGCTTCCCCTGTGATGTGTTATATGTTGTTTAGGCCTCCTGGAATGACCTCAGATTCTCCAGTAAGGTTCGAGATACTAGGAGACTACCTCTGCTGTGACCTTCTTCTATTTGTATCATCACTCTTCTATATTATCTCTCTCTGATTTCATTGTTGTGTGTTGTGTCTTATGGACATAGCGTCGTGGTTGGTGACTTGGGGGCACCCTCCTATGTGACTATCCCTAAGACACTTGTTTTCTCCTCTCTTATTTATTGTTTCCATTCCTCTAGTGTTTCCACCTAGCGGGTGGATGACAAAAAATATTTATACTGATGCGAACCTAGTGTCCCTTTCGAGAGCAATCAAAAAATGGACTGTAGTTCCTAATATGACGATGGGGTTGTATATCTTATCCAACGCTTGGCTAGTGGAAGCACTCATGCTTTCTACGTAGTGAATGTTATGATGTGTCTATCGCATTTATAAACCTTAACAATACTGCTACTCCGTGCACCTTTGTTTACCTTTGAATCTAGCCTTGGCAGTACTCGATTAAGAGAGCTTCGTGATATAGCCTCACGGTTATCCTCAAACTCTGAATTTATTGTATAACCTTGGTTCTTTGTGTGGTTAATCATATGCATTGATGTTGTTGTTTATCATGATGTTGTAGACACTAACATGTTTCTTGCAGGGATGTGTTTGTGGGAACTGTTGGTGCCTGCATGAATATTCAGATTTCAAGCAACTAATCTTGTAGGCACCTTCCCAAAAAATCTAAAAAATTCTAAGGCAAAGTTTCTATCAAGCCTGATATTCTTGCGGGGGGTGATATTACAAATATCAGTCATCTTGTGAAGATCACCCCGGTGATGCTGTGAGGTTTCAGTATGACCCGATATTCCAAAGGGGGGGTCATGTTTCAAATATCAAGTGATCTTAGTTAATATCACCCCTTTGTTGCTCTATCACCTCATCATCACTTGATCCGTGAAGTGCTTGTCCAATGGCTTCATGTATCTTGCGGGGGGTGATATTCCAAACATTAATCATCTTACGAATATCACCCTTTGCAATATGAGGATGATGTCATCAGGATCCGGTGGGGTGCATCATGTGGTCTTTGGCATGATATTATCAACAGATATGATGAGGGTCCCACTGATCGCCGATGAGGGTATGAATATGATGAGGAGGATCTTTCTCCGATGCATCAGGTTGCGCCGATAGAAAATAGGGGTGATATTTCATATCAGGTGATGTTTCCCGCAAGGTGATTTTTCATATTAGGGTGATGTGAAATATCGGGGTGATATTTCATATTAGGATATCATGCAGGAGGTTCGCCGATGGCGCGGGTCATCATGATGGGGTCTTGGCGGATGGTTCGTTGGTCGCGCAAGGTAAAATTGTGCGACATCATATGTGCTCATGACCTAGTATATAAAGTGTTGAGGAGGTCACTGCAAGATGAATGTGGGATAATTAGTTCCCACATGATTTGAAAAATTAGGTCATGAATCTTGGCAGGAAAATTTCAAAGGTGCACAGTCTACTGCATTTCCCAAGGCCGTGGGTTGGTATGCCTTTAATGGCAGATGTTACAGGGTATGGCCGAAGGCATGGATGGATCAACCACCCGATTGAAGATGTGAATCCCCAGGCAGTGGCGCGGGGCTCGAGTCCAACCACTCCCTGCCTCCTCTCCCACCTGCTGCATTCAATGTGTTGAGCGCCATTTCTCATGATGCAATGTATCTGGCAAATTTTGAATTGCCATGTACTTTTAATGTTGAGTACACCTTCCTTGCTGTATATAGCAGATGGTGTTACTCATTTGTTGTTGTTGAAGACCTGGGCATTCTGGTGTGAATAACAAAAAATAGGGCATTTCTTTGTTGTTCTATCTCATTTTGGAGTTTATGAGTTGCATCATGAATGTATATTGCAGACATTCTCAGTTTCATTGTTGTTTAATATGGAAAATGCATTGTGCATGTGTTTAGCTGCTTGTCTCCATGTGTTGCATGCTTTTCCTTCTTTTGAATTTGGCTGCTAAGGGTTTCTGAGGTTCTAGGGTATGGATTTCTGTATCACATGCTTCATCTCTAACTTCCACTCAAGGAGTGGATTAAATTGTTTTAGGTGAAGTATGGAGAAGGTTGTATGTCAGCTGGGATATATGTAAGTAGAGGCAGCTAAATACGTATTCTTGGGTGATGTTTGTAAGGCAAGCATCAATCTAACCTCTTGAAACTTGAATCCAAATTGTAATCTATTCTCTTGTATATGTCTAGTTGACTCCTTGCCCTGAGATAGGCACCGGTCTGCTCCTGGGCTAGTAGTTATGACCCAAAACCCCCTGTCTTACATCCAAAGCATAAAATCCATCTTTTCATAACCTCCATCCTATTAGTTTGTAGGAGTAGGATTAGGACCCCTGCATACTCTCATCCTCAACTAGTTAGATATGTCCAAGAAGGTTGCCTAACTTGTGGTGTATCATGCACATCTTGGTCCACACATGAGAGTATTCTGCCTGTTATTGAAAAGCTAAATCCTTCTGTCATTGGGATAGTCAATATTACATCTTTAGCTATAGGGATACCCCCTTGGTGCAGCAGAACTAGAAGTGAAGGGGAGGCAGCTCACGCAACCTCCTGTATCTGTTGGCCGAATCTGCCTGTGCATTGGAGCTGGCAAACCCTCTGCCGATTCAAAAACCAACAGAGGTGGTGACTCCGCTAGGGAGAGTCAAGTGTTTTGAAGCCTGGAAGATCTAGTTTCTAGTGAAGTTGTTGCAGCAATACCAAACAATAACCATGTGGTGCTCTGCTGGTGTGATGAACCCAAAAAACAAAAGGTGCCTTGTTGATATTCTGTCCTCTCTGTGAGAGGTGGCGACTCTGTTGATTAAACCTATCAATGCTGCAACATATTTCTAGGTATTCATCTTTTGATTCAAAAATAATGATTCAAACAGAGCAGCAGTCCTGGTTGTCCTCTCAGAAAAGGCCATTCTTTATGGAAAGATATAAAGCCTTAAATTTCAAAGGAATATATGGTTACCCAAATGTTATTCCCAATAAGATTAGAAAATGTTTGCCAAAATACAGTGGATTAAATTCTGAGTCAGCAAACAAACATCTGCAAAATTTTTGTAATTTGATAGAAGATTATGAAGTTGAGGCTGAAGATGTAGTAATGAGACTCTTTGTTCAGTCATTAGAGGATGATGCTAGGGTTTGGTTTTCAGACCTGCCTGTGTGTTCAGTTTCTTCATGGGTAGATTTAGAAATTGCATTCCTAGAGCAGTTTGGTGAAAGATTTGATTTAGCCTCATTGATCATACATTTCATGAACATCCAAAAGGAAGATGAGGAACTAGTTCCGGCCTTTAATCTTAGGTTTATTAAGTTGCTCAAGCAAGTCCCTAAATATATGAGTCCCAATAATGCATTGTTCTTGACAATTTATTTAGCTGCATTTGATAAGAAAATGAGTTATAGATTGAGAGAAAAAGAACCAACTACACTTCACCAGGCTTTCAAATTTGCTATGGATATTGAAAATAATCAGAAATATGGAATGCCAGTGGGTTTCATGGTTGCAAGTTTTCAAAACAGTTTTCAAGGTGAATGTATTTCTGCTTTCCCAGTGTGTTCATTGAGAGATGATTCTGTAAAGGGTAATATATCTCACAACAATGGGTGCAGCCATGATGTGATGCATAAACATGAAGAAAATGTTGTAGAAAATGTAGGCACATCCTATAATGGTGAGGACAAAGATTGTTCTTAGCCTCTAGAAGAAAAGCTTGCAGATGCAAAATGCTCTTCAAATGATGAAATGAAAGACGTACATGAAGTTGCATCTTGCAGCAATAGGCATATCCCAGTTATTCCTAATTATTTATACGAAATGGATATGCAAAGCTTCACTCTGAATATAGAGGATGCTGCTTCAAGGGATGACAGTGAATATGTTATTGACTGTCAGCATTCAGATGCATATATGAGCCTTTCAGATGATGAAATATATATGGATGATGAATATGAGTGTTTCCTTGGAGATTCTGACCACCTTCACAGTGCAGAGGTTGAAAAATTTGCTTTTGATTATCAGTGCATTAGTGAAGAGGAAAAACAAGGTCACTATTCAAATGTGAATGAACATGTTGCAGATGTGTGTACTCATACAGTTGGCGATACTGCTGGTTGCAGGGGTAATTATGAAGCTTTCAGTGAAGGGTTGCATTCTAAATTATTTAGGCCTTCTTTTGAGACATTCCAGGTGGACCTTAATGATAAATTTGCTGATCACAATGATGATGGATATCTGAATGTTTACAAAGATAAATATGATTATGAGATGTTGCTTGTGCCTGAATATTGCATGTTTGATATAGAGGAGCTCTTATTTTTTGAAGAAGGGCTAAATTCTGATGTGGATTCATTTGTTTCATGTGAGTCTGTTAGTTTTCCAAGCAACATCAGTGACTCATATGATGATTATGACATTCTACAGCTGATGATAATGCATGCTGATGAATCTTGTTGTAGATTTATCAAGGAAAGAGAAGTGGGCAGGAGCACAATCAATTGCAATGCTAGGTGCTGTAGACAACAAAATGCTTTCAGGCTTCATTTGAAGAAATCAAAAGAAAATCAAGTGTTTGACAAAAGAAAATTCTAGTTTTTCCTTTTTGGTCACCCTGGGTCGCCATGTTTAAAAAAAAATAATGTGTTTGTGATGCAGGTTGGTGCAAGTTTGACTCTGTGCCCAATGGAAAAGGGACTGGTCTGCATCCCAGAGATCTATGGTTCTCGCCATGCCTGTAAGAGGCATGCATCCCCAGACAAAGCCAATGTTGGTGCCTGCATGGATATTCAAATTTCAAGCAACTAATCTTGTAGGCACCTTCCCAAAAAATCCAAAAAATTCTAAGGCAAAGTTTCTATCAGGCCTGATATTCTTGTGGGGGATGATATTACAAATATCAGTCATCTTTTGAAGATCACCCCGGTGATGCTGCAAGGTTTCAATATGACCTGATATTCTGAAGGGGGGTCATGTTTCAAATATCGGGTGATCTTAGTTAATATCACCCCTTTGTTGCTCTATCACCTCATCATCACTTGATCTGCAAAGTGCTTGTCCAACGGCTTCATGCATCTTGTGGGGGTGATATTCCAAACATCAGTCATCTTACGAATATCACCCTTTGCAATATGACAATGACGTCATCAAGATCCAGTGGGGTGCATCATGTGGTCTTCAACATGATATTATCAGTGGATATGAGGGTTCCATTGATCACCGATGAGGGTATGAATATGATGAGGAGGATCTTTCTCTGATGCATCAAGTTGTGCTGAGAGAATATCGGGGTGATATTTCATATCGGGTGATGTTTCCCACAAGGTGATTTTTCATATCAGGGTGATGTGAAATATCGAGGTGATATTTCATAACAAGATATCATGCAGGAGGTTCACCGATGGCGAGGGTCATCATTATGGGGTCTTGGCGGATGGTTCGTTGGTCGCGCAAGGTAAAATTGCGTGACATCATATGTGCTCATGACCTAGTATATAAAGTATTAAGGAGGTCAATGCGGGATGAATGTAGGATAATTAGTTCCCACATGATTTGAAAAATTAGGTCATGAATCTTGGTGGGAAAATTTCAAAGGTGCATAGTCTACTGCATTTCCCAAGGCCGCGGTTTGGTATGCCTTTAATGGCAGATGTTACAGGGTATGGGCGAAGGCATGGACGGATCAACCACTCGATTGAAGATGTGAATCCCCAGGCGGTGGCGTGGGGCTCGAGTCCAACCACTCCATACCTCCTCTCCCACCTGCTACATTCAATGTGTTGAGCGCCATTTCTCATGATGCAATGTATTTGGCAAATTTTGAATTGCCATGTACTTTTAATGTTGAGTACACCTTCCTTGTTGTATATAGCAGATGGTGTTACTCATTTGTTGTTGTTGAAGACCTGGGCATTCTGGTGTGAATTACGAAAAATAGGGCATTTCCTTGCTGTTCTATCTCGTTTTGGAGTTTATGAGTTGCATCATGAATGTATATTGCAGACATTCTCAGTTTCATTGTTGTTTAATATGAAAAATGCATCGTGCATGTGTTTAGCAGCTTGTCTCCATGTGTTGCATGCTTTTCCTTCTTTTGAATTTGGCTGTTAAGGGTTTCTCAGGTTCTAGGGTATGGATTTCTGTATCACATGCTTCATCTCTAACTTCCATTCAAGGAGTGGATTAAATTGTTTTAGGTGAAGTATGGAGAAAGTTGTATGTCAGTTGGGATATATGTAAGTAGAGGCAACTAAATACATATTCTTGGGTGATGTTTGTAAGGCAAGCATCAATCTAACCTCTTGAAACTTGAATCCAAATTGCAATCCATTCTCTTGTATATGTCTAGTTGACTCCTTGCCCTGAGATAGGCACTGGTTTGCTCCTGGGTTAGTAGTTATGACCCAAAACCCCTTGTCTTACATCCAAAGCATAAAATCCATCTTTTCATAACCTCCATCCTGTTAGTTTGTAGGAGTAGGATTAGGACCCCTTCATACTCTCATCCTCAACTAGTCAGATATGTCCAAGAAGGTTGCCTAACTTGTGGTGTATCATGCACATCTTGGTCCACACATGAGAGTATTCTGCCTGTTATTGAAAAGCTAAATCCTTCTGTCAGTGGGATAGTCAATGTTACATCTTTAGCTATAGGGATACCACCCTTGGTGCAATAGAACTAGAAGTGAAGGGGAGGTAGCTCACGCAACCTCCCGTATCTATTGGCTAAATTTGCCTGTGCATTGGAGCTGGCAAACCCTCTGCCGATTTGGAAACTAACAAGAACATTGAGCGATCGTAAAGTACATGTCACCTCTGGGGGGCATGGGCCTTGCAAAAGTCAGTGTTCCCTTGTGTGTTTTCTTCCTACCTTAACGTGCTTGATATCGATAACTGATAACAACCACCTTAAGGTGGGGGCATATATAAGGTAAGCTATCTGTTATAGATGTTAGCAATGTGTTTAACCTCATATGCAAAGACTTGCACCCCAGGGTAGTGCATCACGCATCCTGAGTTTGTTTGCAATCAATCAATCAATCATGTAAGCCCTCTATGGAGGTGGGATATCAAGCATATCTTTTTTCTTAAGCCCTCTACAGAGGTGAGGATGGTGTATTTCTCAGAGTAGTTTACACATCCTGTCATTTTCAAAAGTCCTTTGCAGAGGCGAGGAGCGGTTCTGTGACTAACTCAACCCTTAAGCGTGCCTTCAACGATTGTTGTGGCGAAGCCCAATCATCGGTGTGTGCCTATAATGTGCCTGAGATGGTGTTGGACCTAGAAATAGGTATACTCCATTGCTTGTCTGCCGTGTTTTCTCCGTGTCTTCAAGTGTGTGTGTTTTAGCGTGATTGTTTTGTATGGTGTGTTTGTTGCTCCATATGTAGAGACCAGCACCCTTGGGTAGTGCTTCCTGCATTTTTGGGAGGTTTTGCATGTATTGCGTGTGTGTTACCCCATATATACAGAGACCTGTGCCCTTAGGTAGTGCATCCTGTATTATGGGAGGTTTGTTTACTTTTCAGTACTTGCATTTGCATTTCATATATATGAGAAAAAGAAAGGAAAAGATATCATTTCTATCTTCCATGCATTGACTGTATTCTTTGTGTTCTGCATGATTGTAATTGTCTTCTCCATGTTTTGCATACCTGTTACTATTTTCTATGTGATTGGCATGTCTTCTCCGTGCTTGGTGTGTTTGCTGTGTTTGTGACCTTACTTTAATGCATGTATGGGCCTTGCGTTTATACATACATTAAAGTGGGGGCTAAATGTAACATCAAAAAATGTCCCCTTGGGGGCTTTCTCCTCATAAGGTTTAGCTCCTAGGTCTTTAGCATGCATTTAGGGCATTTTATTTCATATTTTAGCATCCCGATGGAATGAGACCTGGATTTCATGGCAAATGGGACCTAGGAGGCTGTACCTTGCCTAAAATAGGGGGGAGAACTTGGGTGCCCATGCCCTAGTCCTCCCTTATTTTAGGGCAACCCCAATTTTAGGGCAGCCCCAATTTTTGGGTGTCGGTTTATGACCGTTAGTTGGTTCTTTTGCCAACACGGTAAAGTTTGATTTTTAAAATCTTGGCGGGAATGCTTGTAGGTGTATATATAAGCATGTGTAGGCATTCATTTGTAAACTAGATGATTACTAGCAAACTATTGTGTTCTCAAGGTGATTCAAGGTTTTCTATTGTGTTGCAAGAGCAAACTTGTATGTTTTATGTGTTGATATTTGCATATTTGAGCATCAATCTTCTCATGGCATGAAAAGAATCTTCCTCCATGAGAGCTTCACTACAAGGTGACATATCATTGTGTTTTTATCATTGATTCCTTTGGTTTTTAGCCTCTGCCTCACAAGGGCATGCCCTCTTTATCTGACATGGTGTTTGAAGACTTAAGTGTCCTCTGGGGCTTGACTGAGGTAAGCCTCTAAACACCACAACCCCCAAACCAAGTCTTGTGATTGCAAGTTATAGGTGTCACATTTGGGAAAAGTGGAGTTGCAGGAAGGATTGGTAGGCATCAAGGATTCAAGATCTAAAGAAAAGTCAGACAAAGGAGCACTTCTAGGACTAGGGAACTCACAATAGTGTCCTCTGTAGATAGATTTCAGGAAATAAAAGTTACAAGACTGATTAGTGTCGGAAGGAGGTCCAGATTCCCTGAAAAAGTAGGTACCTTGGACTTGGGCGCCCGCACCATAGTCCCCAACTATTTCACCTCGAAACCCCAAAAATAGTTATTATGTGATTTGTTATTTTACTCCCGTCTACAAGAGCTTTTTCCATCTTTTGTCAATTTGTTGTCGTATTTGCATAATTAGGGTTTTAATGGTTAATTAGACATAATAGAAGGAAAATTAATAATTAAATTCCCTAATCCAAGTTTCCCTTCATTTGCAAGTGACCTAGGGTATGATAGTGCTCGCCACTCGACCCTAGATCCTTCAATGTTAGGGTGAAAGGAGGATTCAAACATCTAAACAACAAGAGATTAGCAAAATCCAATTTTACCCTAAACATCTGTAAACCTGTAAGTAAAGAATTTTATAAGTAAAACCACAATATAAATAAGCATACTTAACTCTCAGTCTTTGAGAGCCTTACTGCAACACATGGAGCAAATGTATATTGAATTCCAGTAGCTCGAATTTCAAGAGCTGTGGTAGCACCAATTCTTCTAACAAGATCAATGTCCTTTCACAATAGAAATGAAAAAATAAAATAAAATTATTTTAGTGGTTTTGACAGGGTTTCAAATTGGGTGATAAAATACAGCTATTCTTAAACATCATCCACTTCAAAAGTTAAAAGTTAATTTTGGAAAATAAAAATAGGACAAATATTTACCGCTTTTTGTTGTGAATGAGGTGTAAAATTGTTATTGATTCTTCAACCACTTAAGTGGATGATGTTTAATTAGAATGATCAGATAGACATACAAATGTGTTAGTTTCTAACTTGTATAATTTCACTTGCCTGGTAGCTCCGAGGCCAATGTTGAGAGGAAAGATGGTAGCCCCATACACATTGTTGTGACCATGAACAACATTGATACCATAGATTATAGGGATCTGAAGTCATGTAGACATGGCACCCTTCTGAAACTCATTCACCATGTTGACCCATATTGCAGGGCTTGCCTTTAGTGTAGGCACACTTCCTCCCCCACTCATTACACTCGTATTTCAAACAATAGAATCACTTGAGATGAGGACCATTCTTCAATTTAGTTATCACTCTATTAATGCCTTTTACATAGCAAACTTAATTTATAGGTTGAATTATTTAGGGCTTAATTTAAAAAGTGGTATCCAAATTATTGTATGTTGAAAATTTAGATAATTTATAAAACAAAATATATAGAGTTTTAGAATAAGGATTGTACTGTACAATGAACAATTTTAAAGTAAAAACTTAGGATATACAATATAGGCTAAAGGTTTTGTAAATGGGAAAATCATTCAAATGCACTTCAATTGAAATGGTATGATGTGTCGATCAAGTAGTACATCCTAAACCCACAATAACTTATTGAAATTCCAAATCTTCTTAAATAAAATCTCGCATATCTAACAAATCTGTTTGGGCTGAAGGATGATTGAAGATCATCTCATTTTATATTGGAAGATACTTAATTGATATTGAAAATTTAGGTTAGGAGATAAGAACTTGTGAATAAACAGTAAGACTAAGCCCCTATTCTATAGATGAAAGGTAAAGATTAGCAGCAACATGAAATTAAATTGTGGGACTTTTTAAAATCACCTTTTATTGAAAGATTTTACATTATATCTATCTACAATATGGTACATCATGAAAAATACAAGGGAAAAGTTCTATGGGTGCTAGAAATAGAATACAGTTTAATGGGAAATTCACCACTGCATGAGGGTTAAAATGACAGGAATACTGTATAATGGGAAATTCGCCATTGCATGAGGGTTAAAATGACATAATGCACTTTGCCAATTCTTAAGGCTGGATCTGTAAAAGGTGCTAATAGAAAGTGCACATGTTGCCTATAATATCAGATTTTAGTACTGTTTAATGGGAATTTGCCACTGCATGAGGGTTAAAATGACAGGAATACTATTCAATGGGAAATTCACCACTGCATGTGGGTTAAAATGACATAATGTACTTTCAAAGACATCATATTTCCACAGTCCATTAGAATGTACTTTGATAATATGATTTTAAGGTGATGCCAAAGTTCAAACATATGATTCATATAAGAAAATTGGATGGCAATACACAAACAATAAATGACTCAAGTCCAAGTGAATGTGAAATTTAGTTCAGTCACACACACAAAGTGAATGTGAAAGTTAGTTCATACACATCTTACCCACATAAAGTGAATGCCAAAGTTCATTCACATAAACATGTGCACACACAGTGAATACCAAAGCTAACTTTCAAACCTACCCACCCACACACAACGAATACCACAGTTAATTCACACACACATACACTTGACACAAAGTGAACATCAGTGTTTTTGTACACACATAGAGTGAGTGCCAAAGCTCATTCATAGACACATGCATGCACACACAGTGTGACAAATTTCATTCAAATACATAGGCACACAGTTGATACAAACTGAATGACAAAACTAAATAACTTTCACACACACACACACTTCACATGAAGTGAATGCCAAAGTTGACTTTCAAACATGCACACAATGAATGGGTAAGTGCAAAAAGATGGGGGGCCAAAAAGTGGCCACATTGTTTTGAAAAAATAATACATAACGCGAGTGCGTTATAACGCGAGTGCGTTGTTACTTCCTATAAATTAAAAAAAAGCACTTCACTTCATTTCATTTCTTTTTCCTCCTATATACCCGCAGCCTACAAACCCTAGGAAGCGCGTTCACGTTTTGGAGATCTCAATTCAACACAAAAATCTTTGCAATTCGTCGCCAAAATGCCTCCACGACGTCGAGCACGCCAAAGGAGTGAGTTTTTTTTTTTTGTTTGATTTTGTTTCTAAATAGGTAGGTTTGAGTTGATTTTTGATGTAAATTTCATTAATTGTCAGGAAATGTTAATGCACCTCCTCCTCCTCCTCCACAAAATCCTGCAGAATAACAACCTCCTCCATCCATTCCTCGACATGCCCTTGGAACATAAGAAAATATAATGGGGCAAATTGAAAACAACAAAAAAAAATTGAAGATATAATTGCAAGGTTGAAGGATCCTTCCACTTCAACCTTGCATAGGTCCACACTTGCTGAATCTCTTGAA